>JAWQEG010003821.1:5000-7500 GCA_033782935.1 Petrolisthes cinctipes | reverse complement strand
AAGTGCCTGGGACAAGTAGATATGAGGTGAGAGGAGGTAAAGGAGGTATATACGAGGTGTGAGGTATATATATGGGGTGACTAAGGGGTTAGGTTAGTGCTGCAGGTGTGGGTTTGGTGTGACAGGTGTGTAGACAGGTGGAGGACTCACTTGTATGTGTTGGAGTCAGAGCAATACCTGACGACGCTGCGACTTGAGGTGACGCGGTATGGTCCCCTCCCTGGGCTGGTTGGAGGATGACTGCCTTCCTCCTCAGCCCCGGAGCTGCCTTGGTTATCCTGTCTTCGTTCCCCTGACCACTCTTCTCCTCTGGCGGCGGCTGCGGCCTGCTGCTGGCGCTGGGCGTGTGCCAGCAGCACCTGTGGTAGGCAAGGCAATCCAAAGCCAGAGAGTCTGGCCCAAGGGTCCGAGGAAGGGGTAGGAAGACCCAATTGACGACGGAAGAAAGGATGATGGAAGGGTGAAGGTGGACTGAGGGGTGAAGAAGGCAAGTCACACCCTGCCTCCTCATCTTCCTCTTCCTCTTCCTCTTCTTCTTCCTCCTCCTCCCTGCCCTGATCGCTGGACTCTGGTGGAGAGTCTTCAACATCAGCAGCGACCCCAGACTCCTGACTGCTGTGATTCCGACGGGAAGGTGTGGCACCACGACGGGCGGTATAAGCGGCTCGTCTCCTTGCAGCGGGGGAGAGGGCTGCCTCGTCCAGGCTGGTGGATCCACAGGTGAGACCAGCCAGGAGCGAGGAGGGCCGTGTGGGCGCCCCGAAACCTGCAGGAGGCGGGATGAAGCCCCTCTCCTCCAACAGGTTAGCGAGGCGCTGCTGACTTTCACGGACCAGACCCATCACCCCTTCTTCATCCCAACCAGTCTGGCTCCGAGCCCCGGGCCCTCGCCCTCTCCATCTTCACCTCACGGGACGTCTTCAGTGTGTGGAACTCATGCCCATCCTCTCGCCCCGCCCTACTGCCGCTGCTGCTGCGGCAGCCGAGGGTGCGGCTGCCTGCGGGCTGCACGCTGAAGCTGTGTGATCTCTGAAACCCAACGAGGCGGACCTTCCTGGCCAACCGGGCACGGGGAGGTGAGTCAAGCCCCCCCGGCACCTCACCCTCACCCTGTTCACCCTGCTGCTGTTGTTGTTGTTGTTGTTCCACTAAGTCCTCACTCTCAGCACACCGACCCAACAGACGGGAGAGGGAGCGTCGAGGTGTGGGTCTTGGTGTGGGCCGGGCAGGTGGTGTAGGTGGTAGGTGGTGGGTGTTGGTTGGTGTTGGTGGTGGTGGTGGTGGTGGTACTCTACTGCTGCGGTAGGCCACCAGGGTGACCCCGGCGTCCTCCCCGGCCACAGCCATCACCTCTCTGTAGACACACAAACACAAAAGTTACACAATACACAAACATTATCTTAACCTACATACAACAAACATACAAAACATTCAAGTTACACAACAAACAAACAAACATTACCTTCACCTACACACAACACATGATAATTATGAATATTGGGTTACACCACCTGCCACTTTCACGTTAATGGAATATGCAATCCAGTGAAGAGGAAGTGTAGGAGTGAAAGAAAGGCTGATAAAGATGTGTGCAGGGTAGTGAAGATGTGTGGGACAGAGATGAAGTTACTAATGTTACGTACGGGTGGATAGTGAAGATAATATGTGATGATTATTACCTACACTGAAGCTACAGATGAAGGATATGGTTTGTATAGGACATGTAGAGTAGATAAGTATGTGTGGTAGTGAGGATAAAGATAACACCGTGATATTACATGTTATAATTTTTATTTATTTTTTATATTCGTGGTTGGGGCCAGAGTCAGCCGAAAAGCATCTTGGGAATATTATACAGCCAACCAAAGATGCCCCAAAAGTCGATGGGTAAAACATCATTGAGGGTTGAAACAGTGATGCTTTCTGGTTGTATGGCGTCGTGTTGTGGTGAGCGGTGTTGTACCTGCCACGCCCCCATCACCACCTCTTGTTGTTGTTGATGAGCGGGGAGACAGGCGGTGAGGACGGGATGGATGCTGACCTACAACAACACAGCTTCACTCATCAGCCACGGATGTCTCACTAATTGGTTCAGTACGCGAGTCACTCTCATCCTTCGAGATCGTAACTGGGTCCACAACACCGCCTTGGACAAATACCAGACGACCTTCCTGCTCTGTAAGTCTACGTTTTTGAGACTTGTTTTGCCGGCTCTCAACTCCACGTCCAGTCCTTGCTTCACCATTAACATCAGACTAGTCAGTAGCAGTCGTTCCCGAGGTCGCATGTTGAGTAACGCCTGAGTACACAGTGCCTCACCAGTCTTGTTTCCCATCCAGAGATTGTCGTCAGCTGCCACCCAATCCAGGTCGTTGGATATCACGGGTCGAGGCAACTGGTGCAGAAAATTCCACAGACAGGCGAGTATGACACCCTGGGGATGTGCGTCCAGGTTGACCTTGACGCTGGTGGCCATGTTGTGCTGAAGGATTAACTTACA
>JAWQEG010003820.1:0-74020 GCA_033782935.1 Petrolisthes cinctipes | reverse complement strand
TAGGTGGAAGCGACCACAAGCTTATAAGATTTTCAGTTAAGGTCCCTAATATGGAGTCCGTGACCCCCGGTGCATAGAAAAATTAGACATGGGGAGAGCGGACTTTGCAGGTCTTCGTGAAGGCGTTGCTGAAATGGAACTAGAGGAGGGAGAGAGTGCTGATGATCTGTGGAGGTCATTCTTGTCTTCCTTCATGGAACTTCAGTCGCGCTTTATTCCTCTGAAGGGAACAGGTCAGAAGTTCATTCAACCGAAGTGGTTTAATCGGGGAAATCCGTAACCTACTAAGGGATAGGAGAACTGCGTATCGTCGAGCGAAGGCATCTGGGGACTTTGACGGTCATAGAAGACTGAATCGAAACGTGAAGTCCAAAATAAGGGGCGGCTAAGCGTGCTGAGGAGGTCCGTGTGGCTAGACTCTGCAAAGAGAACCCCAAGGAGTTTTTCAGTTATTGTGAATGGCCGTAAACCAATCCGACGCAGGATCGGTCCCTTGGTGAATGAGGATGGAGCATTGATGCACTCTGATGCAGAAAATGCTAACCTCTTAAATGAGTACTTCTCTTCAGTGTTCTCTGAGGAGAGTGGTCCCATTCCCGAACCTTTGGACTCCTTCAGTGAGAAGTTGGAGTCAATGGTCTTCACCCAAGAAGAAATCGAGAGAAAAATAATCGAATTAAAAGCAAACAAGTCCCCCGGTCCGGATGGGTTCTTACCTAGAGTGTTGAAAGAAGATGCATGGTGAAGTATCACGGCACCTGTGCATGGTCTTCAACAGGATAATCCAGACTGGATGCGTTCCTAGAGACTGGCGTGAGGCAGAGGTGACTCCTATCTTCAAGAAGGGAGATGCTAGCCAACCGTCAAACTACAGACCCATCAGTTTAACCTCAATAGTCTGTAAACTCATGGAGAGCATCATGGTGGACAAAATAACAGCACACTTAGAATCAAATTTTGCTACTGAGGGGTTCCCAGCATGGGTTCCGGCAGCACCGGTCATGCCTCACAAATCTGGTGGAATTCTTCCATTTTGTTTTCAGTGAGCATGATCGGGATAAAGCGGTCGATGTTGTCTACTTAGACTTTCAGAAAGGCCTTTGATAAGGTACCCCACCGCCGCCTCCTTCGGAAAGTGCGTGCACTGGGCATAGACGGAAATTTGGCAAATTGGATAGAGAAACTGGCTAAGTGACAGACGGCAGCGGGTGGTAGTGAATGGACAGGCTTCAGAGTGGGTGCCCGTTACTAGCGGTGTTCCCCAAGGTTCTGTTCTGGGACCACTACTGTTTATCATCTATGTTAATGACGTGGATGGTGACATGGTTGCCAAGATTTCCAAATTCGCCGATGATACTAAGCTTGGTATGAATGTCGCGAAAGAAGGAAATACTACCCGCTTACAAGAAGATCTTAGGAAGATCGGGGAGTGGTCTGACACGTGGCAAATGCCATTTAACGTGAACAAATGCAAAGTTATGCATATAGGCCACAGAAACCCCCGAACAGAGTATAACCTTAAGGGCAATGCTCTCGTAAGCACTGATACTGAGAAAGACTTGGGTGTAACTATCACCAGCGACCTCAAGTTCTCAAAGCAGTGTATTGAGGCTGAGAAGAAAGCCCAAAGGATGTTAGGGTACATAAAGCGACAGTTTGGATACCGGAACAAGGAGATAGTACTTTGTCTGTAACAATTCCCTTGTCCACGACCGCACCTGGAGTATGCAGTCCAGTTTTGGAGTCCTTCTTACCGAAAGGATATCGCGAGATTGGAACGAGTGCAAGCCAGGGCAACCAAACTTATACCCTCTCTTAGACACAAGAGCTATAAAGATCGGTTGGTAGAACTCGACCTGTTCTCTTTGGAAACCCGGAGACTGCGTGGTCAGCTTATCGAAGTGTTTAAAATACTACGAGGCTTTGACAATGTAGACTACAGGGACATTTTCCAACTCAGTGAGGGCACAACCAGGAATCATGGCTACAAACTTGAACTGAAGCGTTACAACCGTGATCTGTGTGGTAAGTTCTTTACATACAGCATCTGCGGTACTTGGAACGCGCTTCCTGCTGATGTAGTCAACAGCAACTCTGTGGATCAGTTCAAGTCTAGATTAGACAAAGCCTTAAATCACCGTCTAGGTGTTTAAGCCGTTGTGCGAGTGATCCTTGATGGTTTCACATATCACATTCGAGGATGGTCGCCTACTTGCGCAACCAAACCCACAGGTACCCTCTTTGTATGGATCGTAAGGTCCCCTAGGGTACTTCTTTTCCTTGTAACTACCTTGTAACCTCTCTCTCTCTCTCTCTCTCTTCTCTCTCTCTCATCTCTCGTCTCTTCTCTCTCTCTCTTCTCTCTCTCCTCTCTCTCACTCTCTCTCTCTCTCTCTCCTCGTCAAGTAAATCTAGCCAGAGATCCGGATGCGTTTGAAGGCGTTGACGAGGAGATGAAAACGAGGGCTGAATAAACCACACCATTCCTGAAGTGGCTTAAGTGGTCAAAGATGAATTTAAGCTGATAGACGGAAGGTGAAGAGTCGACCGCCTATGCACCCACCCCTGCCCTTCTCAAACCTCCCCAGGGATTGCTTTTTTTTCTCTTCGCATGTGCTCGCTATTGCCCTTTATATCTGTTCAGTCCCTTCCTTGGTTATCCCATACCCTGTGCTTTACCCCTTTCATGTGTTGATGAACCTAAATCATGCAAAATTTGTTTATTATTTGTACTAACAAGGCTGATTGTCTTTATAATTCCAATGTTCTTTCTTATGTTCATACCTGATTTTGTCCAAGCCCTATTTTTTCCCCATCAAATTTTATGCTGCCCAAAATCTATATTATTATAGTTATGTATATAGTATATATACGTACGTTCTGCTCCTTCATATTCTATTCAACCCTTACCTTTCCAGTTACCCAGACAGTCACTCAAACATTACCCTGCTTGGTTGTCTATTTAACCCATCAAAATACAATTCATTATAGTCTAGCCATGCCTTGTTCTGCCTGACCGTACCCCAACCTTACTACCCTATTGCTCTGCCTTGCCCTGTCCATGCTCTGCCCTGCCCTGCCCTGCCCTGCCCTGCCCTGCTCTGTTCTGTTTCTGTCCATGCCCTGTCCATGTCCGTCCCATTCCGTCCCGAGTTTCTGCCTTAAATCTTTTTTCACCGCAGGAAGAGATGGACTGATTTGCATTTAATATTCAGTGTGCGCATCACTTGTGGACGCAGCTGGCGAAGTTTGTCTGTCCTATTACTCTCTCTCTCTCTCTCTCTCTCTCTCTCTCTGCTCTCTCTCTCTCTCCTCTCCTGTATTCTACTTTAATATGTATTCTTACCTCTTAATATCCATGTTTATCAATATAATTCTCGTGATATACCTCCCTAAGTCTATACCCATGTTCTTTATAATCAACTTTACATCAGGATAGTAGAGCCACATCATCTTCCTGCATTGTAATCTTGATCTGATTGTACCACTTTAACAATTCCAAACTGAGTAAAGAAATGAATAAATTTATCCACATTTATCTTAGCACTTATTTTCCTGATGGGAATAGCTTCATGGTATCTGTTACAGGCACACATTATTGTCACGAGATACTGATTACCTTTCTTTGTTTTTTGGGAGCGGCCCAACACAATCTAATATTATCCTAGAGAATGGTTCATCAACAACCTTAATTGGTGTTAATGGTACAGCCTTCAACACTTGGTTAGGCTTACCAGCAAACTGACATTCCTTACCGGACTTTTAGAATTTCGTTACATCCTTCCATATCTCCGGGCAAAATAAGTGCTATAGAATATGTTCACTAGTTTTTACTGAAGCCTTTGGTCATTCACCTCATTCTGTGGGACTACTTCACTAAAACACTAATATATATATATATATATATATATATATATATATATATATATAATATATATATATATTATATATATATAATATATATATATATATATATATATATATAATATATATATATATATATATATATATATATATATATTGGGTGGAGAGTTTGATAGATGAGATTTCTGTTGTCTTTTATGGATAATTACAAGAAGAACGTTACTAGAATATCCTGTAAAGAGCTGTAATGAATAACACACACAACACACACACACACATACACACACACACACACACACACAGTATTTGCTAAGTGTGAGGGTGGGTTGATTGAGAGAAATAGATGTTGACGAATAATTTGAGTTGTTAATGAAAAGTACTTATAGTGTTATAGGATGGACCACCTGCCCTGCCTGGTACTAATATTTGCTAAGTCACTGTCCACCCTCTCTTATTCCCTTCACTATTCACTCATTTTTATTTTACCTTTTACTCCCTTCATTGTTCACGTCATTTTCATTCTACCTTTTACTCCCTTCATTATTCACTCATTTTATTTCTACCTCTCTTACTCCCTTTACCTATTCACTCTCATATTCATTCTACCTTTTACTCACATTCATTATTCACTCATTTTCATTCTACCTTTTTACTCAATTCATTATTCACTCATTTTAATTCTCCCTCTCTTACTCAATTCATTATTCACTTCATTTTCATTCTACCTTTTACTCCCTTCATTATTCATTCATTTTCATTCTACCTCTCTTATTCCCTTCACTATTCACTCTCATTTTCATTCTACCTTTTACTCCCTTCATTATTCACTCATTTTCATTTTACCTCTCTTACTCCCTTCATTATTCACTCATTCTAATTCTACCTCTCTTACTCAATTCATTATTCATTCATTTTCATTCATTACCTCTTTTACTCAATTATTCATTCATTTTCATTCTACCTCTTTTACTAACTTCATTATTCATTTATTCATTCTACCTTACTCACTTCACTCGCTATCTCTGTCTTTATTCACTCATGTTCTTACAATTACATATCCACTCTACCATTCTCACTCATGCTGGTGATTTGCTCTACAGGAGGATGACTGCAAAAAACAACTCTCATTCACTGTGGTATTAGTGTGGACAACTGGACCTTCTACTCTCACTACAGGTTTATCCACTGTAATACTCGTCACACTATTCATTAGCACAATCACACCGAAGCCATAATTGCCTTCCATCCCATTCTCCTCCCCTCCCCTCCCCCCCCCCATCGCCCACTCGCCACTCCCCCCCCCCCTCACACATTAACCCCCAACCAAACCTTTGTGTTTCCTACCAACCAGTCCCTCCCCCCCCACCTCTCTCTCTCTCTCTCTCTCTCTCTCTCGTCTCCTCTACTCTCTCTCTCTCTCTCTCTTTCCTCGTTGAATTTTGGCCTTGATTCCTCCAAAGTATATGCCAGGAAACAGGACCAGATTAACAAAATTAAAGATGGCCTGTCGCTTGGAATATTTTGCAGGAATCGGTTGCTCCAGATATATATATATACCAACCCTGTACACTCCCCTTATTATTCCAAGCAACAGAAACACCATTATTTTTGTTCATCTGGTCCTGTTTCCTGGCATACTATGGAGGAATCAAGATGCTCCAATGTACCAAAGTGAATTACCCCCCTTAACCTCATCGATCTAATTACACCCCTTTCTGTGTCTCACCTTCAATGTATGTTACCTTTCCAGCCTTAAGGGACCCTGTAATGTAGTAAGAAAATGGAGGTAAACGAGTCCTTCAAATATTGCCGACGAAACACCACCCATATGATAAGAGCTTGTTTCGTGGCATAGACAGGAGGAATCAGAAGCCTCCAGTTCTCATACACGATCTGTACAGGGTCCTTAAATTAATCCTCATTAGTCTACAAAGCAGCCCAATAGTTTTTTTATTTTTAGTCATACCATTCTGTATAACAAACTCCAAAATTCCTGGATAACCTAAAGAGAAAGTGCGAATTCTGGTATACTCATTACACACACACACACACACACACACACACACACATCAACAGTTGTCCGGGGGGCCCCCTCCTCCACACACACACATACACACACACACAACAGTTGTCCGGGGCCCCCCTCAGCACACCCGCCTCACCACACACACACACACACACACACACACACACACACACAAACCACACACACACACACACACCTGCCCTACCTCCGCTAAAATCTGCCGAGTCATATTGAAGACGGGTGTTGAGCTTCCTTAGAACACCACCACAACTAATACAATGGTCCATATAGATTAGAATCACAGGTACTCCATGGATGACGGGGAATATTTTTGGAACTGTTGCCTGGTGTGGACTGCATACATGATGATAAAACAAAAAATCTATTACCATAGACTTGTGTTGCACTGTTATTATCTACATTTACAAAGCAGTTAAGGGGTCTTATGATGGAACCCAAAATACAGCAATAAGCAAATACTATAGTCTCTCTGTATGTGTGAGTTGGGGTCTGTTGTGTAGAAGAGGATTCCTGCCATGATAGATTTCAAGCTGGGAACATTTTCTGTCCTATATTTTTAGTATTGGTCGACACTGTTTTACTTTACTGTTCATTATAGAGAAGTAAGACTACATGTTCCCGAGTCATCTGCCCAGCAGCTGATCAAGTATACAACGTATGTGTAATGGACGATGTATGTACATTCTGCAGGTATAGATGATGTTATGTGTAGCACTCTAAAGCAATAGTAGTAGTGTACTCAACCATCAGAAATTATTATGGAAATTACTTATACATAACAACAGTACTTCTCTGGCTTTACTACTTTATTAGGCTATCCCTATTGCATTCTTGTTAGACCTTGATAGAAGAAAAATGTGGAAGTGAATTAGAGAATGTGAAATAAACAATGTGTGTGGTATATATATATATATATATATATATATATATATATATATATATATATATATATATATATATATATATATATATATATATATATATATATATATATATATATATATATATATATATACGTTTATATGTATATGATACTGTCATACTTGTTCCTCATTTTTTTTTATAGCATAGAGGCAGCAGGTGTGATGGTCGGTACACTGTTGTTGTTGGTGAGGGCAGCAGCTGGGCAGACACACATACAGTCAGGGATGTAGTGTATTATGCTTCTTCTTTAGGTCTATTGTAAGGGGAAAAGCAAAGGTTTAAGGGGATAGTATATTTATAGTACACTGGAGCATATTGATTCCTCCAAAGTATGCCACAGAAAACAGAACCAGGTTAACAAAAAATAATGGTAGCCTGTTACATGGAATAGTTTGGAGGAATCATTTGCTCCAGATTTACCAACAGTGTACAGTACTACCCCCTTGATTAAAGTAGCACACATCATTATTACATACTTACGTCTTACCTCACACACACATTATCTCAGCATGAAACTCTATCTATAAATCATGCAAAAAAAAAACTAATGTAGAGACAAGCAGCTATAGACGGATGAGGTGTATACTTCAACTCTGAGCCTATAAAACCCAGCAGCGACATTTTCACACCTGCTCCGACGTGGCCTGGCCTTTATTTACGTGCCGTTGTGTCGGGTCCCAAATGCAACACTAGGCGAGATTTCTTCCGTTTGTCACTGGTTATGGCTCCACAATCTGTTACATCTTACCGCCGCCACTTCGGGAACATTTTCACCCTCTATTCATTCTTGGCTTAAACGATCGTATATTCTTTTTATACAATATCGCACTACTTTCTTGGTTTGTTGTTTTTATTTGTGCATTTTTCATCTCTGGCGATACAAACTATATATATATTATGTACAGTACGTATATACACTTGAACACAAACCCTTTGTTGCTGGAGATGGAAAAAACACATATATTTCATTTTTATTTATCATGATTATAGGTTAGTCAGTATACAGTATGTGTCTAGCTTATAACAGTATGTATATAAATTGTAGAGGTATAGTATAGGGTGTACCTTTTGAAACACTGCTATTATTTTTCCATACTATATAGCTTTGTTTATTATAGTTGGTGTCTCCACGGGTTCCCAAAATGCATATTTATGAGTGGGGAGGATTTGCTACTTCTCCACCCACATCACAGTCTACAAAATATACCTTATTATATGTAATCTTTATATTCTATCATGCTCTACTTTCACTACCTTTATATAATCAATACACGTAAGATTGTGAACTCATATTTATGCGCATCTGGTCAGGTAATTATTAGATTCTTTTCACCACAGTGGATAGGAAGATGACCACACATAACTTTCATTGATTGATGCAAACTATTAGATATATATTACATTCACTGCTTATAATAATCTATAGATCACTAGAGATCGCTCGCTTTCAATTTACCTGATACAGAAGTTTTGATCGTGACAGTCTCTATGCGTAAAATGTTCTTTAAAAAGTAGCATGCATAAAATTAAGGTATAATGCAGAAAAACTGACAGCAAGGTCCCATTATCTTTCCTATTTGCATATCTACACCTTTACGTTAATAATAAAACAAAGAAGAAAAACGTAGCCCATGGAAACACAGAGACCCAACTTACAGCCCTGCATGGAAACCTCGGTAAATTGGCAAACCTCATAAAGTTGCAGTAATGAGGACAAAACAGGAAGAAGCGACGCCCATCCATCGTCTCCCGAGGAACATCAGGTGCGCCTAAACTGATGATTGTTCGTGCTGTGATTTATTGCCGAAAAAGAGGACGACGCCAGAGAGAGGAAGGGAAGGGAAGGGGAGGGGGGAGAGGAGTACGGAAAGTGGCGAAAGTCTGAAGTTGAATGAAATGAAAATATAGGTGACAGGCTGACGATGAGAGAGAGGAGAGAGAGAGAGAGAGAGGAGGAGAGAGAGAGAGAGAGAGAGAGAGGAGAGAGAGAGAGAGAGAGAGAGAGAGAGAGAGAGAGAGAGAGAGGTTGCAGATAAAGTTATGGACAAGAGAGGAGCGAGAGAGAAGAGAGAGAGAGAGACGAGAGAGAGGAGAGAGGAGAGAGAGAGAGAGAGGTTGCAGATAAAGTTATGGACACAGAGAGAGAGAGAGAGAGAGAGAGAGAGAGAGAGAGAGAGAGAGAGAGAGAGAGAGAGAGAGAGAGAGAGAGAGAGAGACAGAGAGAGAATATAATTATGTATGCGTGTGTTCGTGTGCGTTAGTGTGTACGTGCGTGTGTGTGTATACAGAGGAGTACCATTACCAGGTTCCCATAGTTTTAACCTACAGAAATTTGGTGCCAATGAATCATCCTTAAAGAGACACTAATAAGATGCGCCTCTGCTTGTCCTGCGGTGCTTTCAAGTTGTAGACGATACCTTGCACATACATACATACATCCCGAAAGGTAAACAAAGACGAGGATGTACCCCGAACCCTTGGAAAAAAAAACCCACTGTGATTATCTAAGGCGTGACGAGAAGGGAGAACCGTGCCCCTTGACCCCCATGTTGTCGTGTAAGTGTCATTACCTACAACTAAGATGCTTCCTGTTGCTGATATACTGTTGTTAGCTTGAGTTACTGGAAGGAAAGGAGAGGGAGGGGTGTCGTTGGTTTTGCATAGATATATTATTATATACCTGTACAGTACACTCGCTATCCAAAATTTGTATCCAGGTCTTGTTGAAGTTTTGACTCATTTGACATATATAGTTGTGAAGCAATTACTACGCCTATCCTGTTTCATATTTGCTTGTGCTCGCTTATAGTACTCGATCAGGTCATTCGAAGCAAGCCTGGATACATATTTTGGATTGCTACTGTACATAACCTCTGCATCACCAAAAGTATAAGTAGTTTTTCAGAAATTTCCATAGTAAATCAACTAATCTGCTTGTCTCTGTATTAAAGCATCTCTCTATGACTGACTGTTCCCTAAGTTTGTGTACTATACCTGTCTAAATATCTCCATTAGTTATGCACCTATTTATCTATCTACTTACCACATATCTACCTAATTACCTATATATCTACTTACACACACACACACACACACACACACACACACACACACACTTACGAACTGCTCACAGTTTCATTTGGCACACACTTACACCCACCATACACACCCACACCCACCATACACACCCACACCCACCATATACACACACACCCACCATACACACACACCCAAACACCCACGATACACACCCACACTGACCCCCTTCACTGTCCACCCACCCATGGACCTTCTCACCAGTTCCGACTTCTCATTAAATACTCGTTAGCACATAGGTGAGAGCTCTTGGTTGGGTCAGGGCAGGTGGGAGTGATGGGTGGGAAGGGAGGAAGGGTCAGTGTGTGGAAGATGAGGAGGAAAAGGTGACAAACAGATTGAGAAGGTGACAAATGTATAAAAGGGATGAGGATGAGAGAGGGCGGAATGATGATGATATTATTTAATGAAAGGTATAATAAATAAAAGAGTAGGACGAAGAGGAAGAGAGGAAGTAAGGATGAAAGGCACGAGTGAGGAAATATGAAAAAAAAAAAAGAACGACTTAGGGAAGATGATAATATTTGAGAAAGAATAAGAAAAAAAAATGAAGAAAGCAGTGTTAAAAGTAAAAGTGTGATGTGAACAAGAATTTATTAGAGATGATAGAATTGAGAAAAAGGAATGAATAAGAAGAGGAAAAGAAGGAAAGGGAGGGGTGAAGAGAGGCAAGAGAAGAGAGATATGAATAAAGATATAGGAATGATGCCGCTGGAATTAGAGAAAGGATAAGAATAAGGAACGGTAAAGAAGGAAGGAAGGGGAGGCTGAAAAGAAGCAAAATTGAGAAGATGTAAATAAAAAATGAGGAAAGAGTGAGGAAAGAGGATGAGGGAAACGGGACTGGGGGAACCGGAAGGGAGATGGGAAGGGAGGTCATGTAGGGTCATCAGGGGCCTGTTTAGACTCTGGTGTCGTGTACCCGAGGCAGTGTGGCTCTTTTATGGTGCTTGTGGTGGTGGTGGTGGTGATGGTGGTGGTGATGGTGGTGATTGTTGTGGTGGTGGTGGTGATGGTGGTGATTGTTGTAGTGGTGGTAGGTGATTGTTGTAGTGGTGATAATGGTGGGTGGTGGTGGTGGTGGTGATGGTGGTGGTGATGGTGGTGGTGGTGGTGGGAATGGTTGTGGTGATAATGGTGGTGATAACGAGAAGAGAGAAGGAGGAAGGAAGAAAAAGATGAAGACTAAAAGGGAAAAAAAATAGATTGTAAAATTCCCAACGAAGAAAAAGATGCAAAGTAAATGATTAAATAGAAAAGGAAGACGTGAGACAAGAGAAGGGAAGGAATGAAGAATGAGAGAGAAGAAGGTATAACAGTATTTGAGAGTTAATCTAAAATTTAAAAAGAAATGCAATTAAAAATGTGTGAAATATGTAAATGTCTATTACTATAAAAAACTACACACACACACACACACACACACACACACACACACACACGTTTTCTCCTTGTATATTCTAGCTAACAACTCGTCCTTACACACACACACACTCACACACACACACACACACCACCACTTCCCCTGTCCTCGTCGATTAACCATTATGAATCAGACGAGGAAATGGAGCCCTCACCTTCTACGAGGGACGGAACGACTTAACATTTCCGTTACCAATTGCAAACTTCCGCTCGCTAATTTACATGTCGCCAAACCTGAGGCGTATCATTTAATTTGTGCAATTATTCCGATCCCACTCTTGATATGGGACCTCGATGCTTTGGAAAGTTTTTTAAAAATTATCCCTCTGAAGTTATTCATTTACGGAATATATATATATATATATTTATATATATATATATAATCAGGATGATAGAATAAACATAATATAGAGCGATAAACCTGAACGAGAGAGGGGGGGGGGACAAACGTGGGATGTATATAGTGTATAGTGTAGTGTAGTGTTATAATGTAGTGTAGTGTATAATGTAGTGTAGTGTATAATGTAGTGTAGTGTATAGTAGTAGTATAGTAGTAGTATAGTAGTAGTATAATGTAGTGTAGTGTACAGTGTAGTGTAGTGTATAGTGTAATGTAATGTAGTGTGGTGTATAATATAGTGTAGTGTGGGACAGGCTCACCTTCGGCTCCCTCTTCCACTCCATCATGGGCCCGTCATCTGAAGGCCAACCCACGATTTTATGGTTCGTTAAGTAGTTGTTAGTGACACACACAAATTAGTGCAGGGGTCCGCCTGTCTCACACACACACACACACACACACACACACACACACACACACACACACACACACACATGAATTTAGATGAGAATATTATATAGGAGTTATTCGTGGTTGAATCATACAAACCTTCATAATAATTATTCAAAGTCAGTTCAAATTAAACATTGACTCCAAAAATAAGCTCATGCACTCAAAACACACATAAAACCTACATAAAAATATATTAAAAAAACCCATGAAACTTACATAAAACATATATTGTTTATAGCTAGATGGCATTGTGCAAGCGACAAGAGATTAATTTTCTAAGTTAATTAAAACAACGTCGGAATAAACCGGTGCAGTCCAGATGTTAAAATTTAAGAGAAACCTGGATCTGTTGTGTGCAAGTGAATCATCAGGAACGACGAGGAAATGGCCTGGAAATGAATCTGGAACAATGTAAAAGAATCCTGGAATTTAATCTGGAACAACATACATAAAGACGCAGACTGGAATTGAATCTGGAACGATGTAAAAATAGCCTGGAAATGAGTCTGAAACAACGCAGTAGCTACCTGGAAGTGCATCTGGAGCAACGTAGAAGCAGCCTGGAATTGTATCTGGAACAATATACAGTAAAGACGCAGACTGGAATTGAATCTGGAACGACCTAAGAATAGCCTGGAAATGAATCAGTACTGAGCAAGCACCATTCACTAAAAGCATCCTGGAAGTAACGAGTGAATCCGGAACGACTAGAGAGAGAGAGAGAGAGAGCGAGGAGAGAGAGGAGAGAGAGAGAGAGAGAGAGAGAGAGAGAGAGACCTGAGACCTCCCACACCTCTTCCATCATCATCCCCACTGAGGCTCTTCCATCGGCAATTGGTAACGGGTAGACAAGGGAGTAAATATAAGCAGAGATGAAGGCGGCTCTGATCCATCACACACTGTCCCTCGCCCGCCTCCAGACTCGTAAATATTAGTGTTGTCTTCTGAAGGTATGATGAGGATGGGGGCGAGAGAATGGTGGAAAGGGAGGGGTGTATTTGGGATTGGGGTGAGAGAATGGTGGAAAGGGAGGGGTGTATTTGGGATTGGGGGTAAGAGAATGGTGGGAAGGGAGGGGTGTATTTGGGATTGGAGAGAGAGAATGGTGGGAAGGGAGGGGGTGTATTAGGGATTGGGGTGAGAGAATGGTGGGAAGGGAGGGGTGGGGTGTATTTGGGATTGGGGTGAGAGAATGGTGAAAAGGGAGGGGGTGTATTAGGGATTGGGGTGAGAGAATGGTGGGAAGGGAGGGGTGTATCAGGGATTGGGGTGATGGGATAGTGAGAATTTTAAGGAAGGGGTGAAAGAATGGTGGAAAGGGGAGGGGGTGTATTAGGGGATTGGGAGAGAGAAGAGAAGAATAACGAAAAGGAAAGTTGTTAGGCATGATACAAAAGCCAAAAAAAAATAAATAACAAAAAATAAGAAAATACAATTACGAACAAAAGTAAGAGAAAACGTATTGAGACAAACAAGTTGACTCACCTTCACAGACATATTTTCACCTCATGTTCGTTGGTTATTTCATCACTATTCTGTTTGCTCCTCTGCCATTCAGTGCCCCTCACGTTCACCTAATATTCCCTTCCTTCACTTTCTTTCCCCTAGCTAGTGCCACCCGAGCCTCAACAGTGCCCCCTCACGTTCACCTAATATTCCCTTCCTTCACCTTCTTCCCCTAGTGGCACCTGAGCCTCAACAGTGGCCCTCACGTTCACCTAGTATTCTCTTCCTTCACCTTGTTTCCCCTAATGGACACCTGAGCCTCAACAGTGCCCCTCACGTTCACCTAAAATTCCCTTCCTTCACCTTCTTCCCCTAGTTAGTGCCACCCGAGCCGCAACAGTGGTCACCTCGGGAGTCGTACGATCAGCTTCAATTACACCCATATTAACCCGAGCTGACCCCTCCCCACGGCCCTCTCTGGCACCCTAATTGGCACTCCCGCAGGATCCCACCAATACAGAGGCCAGGACGTGACGGAACTCCTGGAATCTGGGAAATGTGTGGAGTACTAAGATGAAGGGGAACCGACCGTGGCAGGAGGTAAAGTGAGGGGGACATGGAATGCTTGGGAGTGAGCTATAAGAGTGAGATGTGTTGGTTGACGGGAAGGAAATGGACCAGTTGAGAAGGAGTGATTTGGAGAGGAGTGAGCTGGAAGAGTGAGGTGTGTTGGTAAATGGGAAGGAAATGGACCAGTTGAGAAGGAGTGATTTGGAGAGGAGTGAGCTGGAAGAGTGAGGTGTGTTGGTAAATGGGAAGGAAATGGACCAGTTGAGAAGGAGTGATTTGGAGAGGAGTGGAGCTGGAAGAGTGAGATGTGTTGGTAGATGGATAGGAAATGGACCAGTTGAGAAGAAGTGAGCTGGAAGAGTGAGATGTGTTGGTAGATGGGAAGGAAATGGACCAGTTGAGAATGTGTGACCTGGAGAGGAGTGGTGAAAAATCGAGGAGTACCAGAATTGGGTGAGTGCATGCATGGGTTTCGTAAGCTATATATATATATGGAGGACAAAAAATATAGAACTGTATAAGGTCGTACGAAGGAAAGTCAAAGAAGGTGTGATTTGTGTTGTTGCTTTTTCTTTTCTTTTCTTTGCACTTTCATACTTACTTGCTCAATAATATACAATGCCCCAATGTCAGTTCATCATGGTTGGTTTAGTTTAGTTGTTTATTGACAGAAATGGAGAACCTTTTTTACAGTTAGTTCAGTATACATAATATCCATCCATTCATTGACACAACATGCATGGAGAACTTGTCTATACAATTGGTTAACTATGCATTAATAATATATTCATTGTTCATGTTGCCCCATCAGGTGAGTTGAGTGAGTGAGTGAATGAGTGAGTGCATGAGTGAGTGCATAAGTGTGTGTGTGTGTGTGTGTGTGTGTGTGTGTGTTTGTGTGTATCGTGTGTGTGTGTGTGTGTGTGTGTGTGTGTGTGTGTGTGTGTGTGTGTGTGTGTGTGTGTGAGAGTGAGTGAGTGAATGTGTGAGTGAGTGAGTGAGTGAGTGAATGTGTGAAATGTGTGTGTGTGTGTGAGTGAGTGAGTGAGTGAATGTGTGAGTGAGTGAGTGAGTGAGTGTGTGAGTGGAGTGAGTGGAGTAAATGTGTATGTGAGTAAGTGGGTGAATGAGTGAGTGAGTGAGAGTGAGTGAGTGAACAGATGTGGCAAACTCAGAACTCGCAAGTCACTCTCCCATATTGATAACACCTGCTGGAGCCTCCCTGTTCTTATCGGACATTTTTATCCTGGCCGCCGCTTTATCTCTCGCCGGCCACTCTATTATTAGTTTGACCGTGTTGTACTGCAATTATCGCCAGTGTCCTTCATCCATCAGACACATTATCCTCCAGTGTCGCTGTCGCACTACTTATGAGAGGTGATGTGTGTGTGTGTGTGTGTGGAGGTGTGTAGGTGTGGAGGTGTGTATGTGTGGAGGTGTGTGTGTGTGTGGAGGTGTGTGTGTGTAGGTGTAGGTGTGGTGAAGGTGTGTAGGTGTGTGTGTGTGTGGAGGTGTATGTGTGTGGAGGTGTGTGTGTGTGTGGAGGTGTGTGGGTGTGTTTGCATGGGTGTAAATAATAAATAATAATAATAATGTGAGTGTGGTTGTGTGTAGGTGTGTGTGTGGAGGTGTGTAGGTGTGTGTGTAGGTGTGTGTGTAGGTGTGTGTAGGTATGTGTGTGTGGAGGTGTGTGGTCGGTCGTGCATGGTGGAGGAAGAAAACGAAACTTTCTGTTATGTTAGCGACAGGGAAAGGCTGCAGGGGTCCTATTGGGGTTTCAGGAAATATGATTATTGTATATTTATATTTATTTTATTACAGTATTTTTTTTAATGTGTTTTTATCATATTATACTTTTATTTCCTTATATAATTTATTTATTTATTTATTTATTATTATTTTTTTTTTTTTTTTTTTTTTTTTTTTTTTTGCCTGTGAGTGTACATTTTATTTGTTCATAGCCAATCCTATATCAATAATCCTAGAGTGTAATAGGAAATAGTGTGATGCATAAAACTGAATGTAGAAGAATTTCCTATCTCTACCTATAAATAAATTCCTTCAAAATAATAAGTTTCCTTCACTAACCCTAACACTCAGTGACCGAAAAAAACAGAAAACGTATCATCATTTATTTGCTGTGGATGAAAAGAAATCAAGTGAATATATCAAACCTATACACGTCTAACCACATGCATAAAGGAAGGCCTCATCATATATACATACATACATACATACATACAACCACTCGCTACCAATATTAATTCCAACAGATAAAAAAAAAAAAAAAAAAAAAAAAAAAAAAAAAAAACTGACCATATAAGTGGAGGTTGATTGATTCCTCCATCCCCATGTAAGGCCTGGCAGTCACTGGGTTAATGGGGTATTTCACTTTTGTTACATTGGAGTGCCTTGATTCCTCCAAGGTATGCCAGGAAACAGAATCAGAAGAGCAAAAATAATGGTGTTCTTCTGTTGCTTGGAATAGTTTGGAGGATTCAGTTGCTTCAGATTTGCCTACCAACACAAAATTTCCCCCCTTAATTAAGCGGTCAAGTCTTGTGGACGAAAAAATATTGGAAGCCTACAGATTCCTCCAAACTATGCCAAGAAACGAAGCAATCCCTTACCTGTATACGAGTACAGCCACATCAAATATTCACAGACACTTTCCTTCCATCGTGCAAATAAATCAGTATCATATGAAAATATTATCATACAACACCTTATGTCAACTCAATCTCCTCAATTATTATTATTATGAGGTGCTGCAAAATCACACACGTGTTTATCTGTATTACCAAGATAATTATTTACTACGATAGAAGGAAAGTGTCGGTGGTCATTTGATTGTGGCTGTACCTATCGGCTCTCTTGTTTCCTATGGCATATTTTGAAGGCATTACTAATCTTCTACATCTCCCAGATAGAATGAGCCTGCTATTATGTCTATCAATGTGACAATAATTCCTGATTTTGTAATAGTTCTCTTGGCATTGACTGTGAACCCAAGTCAGTCCTCTTACCTTATAATTATATTCCATATCCCAAAATCCCTCACGTGAAATTCAGGTTTTAGTGTTAAGGTCAAAGTAGGATTTTTTTTACTGCTGACACGACACTCTGATTTTGACTTTAGTTCCAGCTGTGTTTGTGTATGGACTCCTTCCCCTAATTTGTGTGTGTGTGTGTGTGTGTGTGTGTGTGTGTGTGTGTGTGTGTGTGTGTGTGTGTGTGTGTGTGTGTGTGTGTGTGTGTGTGTGTGTGTGTGTGTGTGTATACTCCTTCCCCTCATTTGTGTGTGTGTATGAGAGAGAGAGAGAGAGAGAGAGAGAGAGAGAGAGAAGAGAGAGAGAGAGAGAGAGAATTCAGCTGTGGTTGAGTCAATGGGTTTCTTCTATCTGAGGTTATTATTGTGACTAGTGTATGGTTATGCCAGTACCTATGTTCCAGATCTGAAGGTTGGATGGGTGAGAGGGAGTCCCAGGGCCAGTATAGTGTGGTGGGCAGGGGCGGCCTCTGTCATATTGTGTGCATATTGACAAAGACTCAGAAACCCACAAATCATTAATTATACGAAGTTTGGCAGTAGCTTGAGTTCTTGGGAAGTATCCAGCTGGGCCCTAACCCTGATGGCTAACTCCAGGGAGAAAGTGACCCTTGTGTCTGGGTGCTGTAGGGGTCACTGTCACTCGGCGTAGGGGTGGTGGTTGTGGGCCCTTAGCGTATCTGGTCATCGGAGTGAAGAATCATTAATCTTAAGGTAGCACAACCCTTTGGTCCCCAACCCAAGCGCCGAGCGACATTCGCAGCCGCTGTCTACTGGCCCAGGCTAGCCTAGACTATATAGAGGGAAGGTGGGAGAACTGGAGGGAATATAAGAAAAATGAGAGAGAGAGAGAGAGAGAGAGAGAAGAGAGAGAGAGAGAGAGAGAAGAGAGAGAGAGAGAGAGAGAGAGAGAGAGAGAGAGAGAGAAAGGGAAGTGAAGATGGAAGAAAATAAAAATATCATTGACCTGTAGAATGAATGAGTATGGAAAATATATCAGAGGGGACAGATATAGGCCAGGATGAAAGAGACAGAAACGAAGAAAGAAGACAAGACAAATAAGCATAACAATTTTAAAATATGAATAAATGGAAGGTTAGACGAGGACGGAAGGGGAGAGAAGAAAGGGAAAGGAGGAAGGAAAAGGAGGAGGAGGAGGAGGAGGAGGAGGAGGAGGGATAGGAGAGGTTAAGGAGAAGGAATACAAAGATGAGTAAACAACACACATACATTGGCAGCTGCTTGAGTTTTTTTTTTTTTTTTTTTTATATATATGAACTCTCATAAAAATAACAAGACGTCGTCCGTTCTATCCATGTTGGTGATCGTGTACCATTGACGTCCGTTCTCTATGCACAGTTGCGGACACATGAAACAGACACGCTGGAATGGGCCCCTCAGAGAGCATAATTATGGAAGAACTCGTCCATGTCTTCCTTAATAATATTATACTCGATGTGTTGCCCTGTCACCTTTTTCCACCCTATATATTCCAGCTATTATATCCCTATAAAATATATCCTTACACACAATATAATCCCTCCCTCTCAGCATCACCCTCCTTCAACTAACCTCACCCCATACATACCATTCATCCTCAAAGGCAACTCTCAGCGCAAGAGGCTTCGAACTCAACTCTTACCGCGGTGGAACCTTCGAACTCAACTCTTACAGCGGTGGGACCTTCGAACTCAACTCTTACCGCGGTGGAACCTTCGAACTCAACTTGTTAGCGGTGGAGGCCTCGAACTCATGCAGTTATTATAGGCTTCGAAGTCAACTTTTAGCGGTATCGGAGTCCTCGAACTCAACTGTAAGCCATGGAAGACAGACTAGTGGCCCCTGGTGGCTGACTGGCTGGCTTGTAGTAGTGGAGGCTGACGATGAAGTCCCTGTGTGGTGACGTGGGGGGGCTATCATTAACCATCTGGAAGGCAGGGACAGGGAACAATGAAGGCTAATTACCAGCTGCGTATCGCCTCGCTCCGACTTAATTGAAATGTTTCCAGAGCGGCGGCAGGCAAGGTCCCAAAACGCAGTATGGGGGGGAAACTTAACCTATCTCTACGTCTCTCTCTCTCTCTCTCTCTCTCTCTCTCTCTCTCCTCTCTCCACGTAAAAAATGGGCGTTGGATTTTCTTAGAATTTTATTCTTCCTTGTTGTTTCGTCTTCATATTATTAATAAATAATAATAATAGTAATAATAATAATTAATTATTATTATTATTATTATTATTAGTAGTAGTAGTAGTAGTAGTAGTAGTAGTATTGGTAGTAATAGTAGTAGTAGTAATAGTAGCAGTAGTAGTAGTAGTAGTAGTAGTAGTAGTATAGTAGTAGTAGTAGTAGTAGTAATAGTAGTAGTAGTAGTATCATTATTGATATTATTATTGTTGTTGTCATAATTGTTATTGTTATTATTATTAATAGAAATATTAGTATTTATATTTTCCCCACTCTCAGTTCCTGGCCCTGTAATATATCTGAATAGTTTGAATACATGGCTTGTCAAATGATGCACCATAATAATTATAACCTGCAAATTATCCCAACACCTAAAGATAAACAAGCATTCACTACATGTGGCATTAACTATAAGTAACGTGAAAACAAATGATCCGTCTTTCTTGCTTGTTGCGTTACTTGTCAAGGTGACTTATATACTGCATAGCTTGTGGGATGCTAATGGAAATATATCTGCTTTTGTACTTTTTGTTGTCGATGCTTCAGGACTGGATGGATAAACGAAACATCTTCAGACTATCAATTTTTTTATTTTCATTTGTGGAGGATTGATTACTCGTATTATTTCCTTCACACACCACACTAAATTCTTAATAAAATATAGTTTGTACATTTGTTTTTAAGATACCCAGTGTTTTTTTACTGTTGTATTTCAGGGATAGAAAAGATAATATATTTATTTATTATGTTTATTATTATTGTAAATTTTTTTATGTAAGTGTTCACATTAGCCCAACCTAATATAATTTTACAGTGCCTATATAATTCTTACTAACTACAATACAATCCTTCCTATTATCGTATGTTTATTATCTTCTATCTTTCTGTAAACAATGTCTCTTTTATCAGTTTAGAGTTTTTTCCATCTCTCCTCATTCTTATTTTTCTTCCCACGTTTTCATGCATCTTTTCCTTCCCTCCTTTCCATGCATCTTTTCTTTCTCTCCTCATTCTTATTTTCTTCCCTCCTTTCCATGCATCTTTTCCTTCCCTCTTTTCCATGCATCTTTTCCTTCTCTCCTCATTCTTATTTTCTTCCCTCCTTTCCATGCATCTTTTCCTTCTCTCCTCATTCTTATTTTCTTCCCTCCTTTCCATGCATCTTTTCCTTCCCTCCTTTCCATGCATCTTTTTCTTTCCTTGTTATCATTTTTCCATCACATATTCTCTTTCTAATTTGCTTCATTTTAATTTTGCTTTCCCATTTATGAACTCAGTTTTCCTCTTCCATTTTCCTCTTTTCACATATTTGTTTATTCTCTTCTTCCTTCCCTCTTATCGTCATTTGTTGTTTTCACTTCTTCAACCATCATCCCCATCCTTATTTCTCTCCTTTATTCCTTCACCCGACACTCACACATCATCCTCTCTCCATCCCCATCCTTTAATCTCTCCTTTATTCCTTCACTCCACACTCTCATCATCCTCTCTCCATCCCCATCCTTTAATTAGTCTTTCCTTTATTCCTTCACTCCACACTCTCATCATCCTCTCTCCATCCCCATCCTTTAATCTCTCCTTTATTCCTTCATCCTACACTCTCACATCATCCCCTCTCCACTTTTTTTCTGTTCCTCCACCTCTCACATACTTCTTTTCCTCTTCTTACCCTCTCCTCCTTTCTCTTCCTCGTTTTCCTCTTCCATTTTACACACATTCCAAAATTTCATCCTCTTATTAATTCCTTTTCTTTTTCCGGCTTGTATACTCTCCTCTCGTTTCCTATTCCTCCCTCTTTTATTCTCTTTCTCATCTTCCTCTTCTCTCCCACACACACATTTATTCATTCCATTCTATCTTCCCTATTTATGCACTTCCTTTCTTTCCTGTCTTTCTCTCCTCTCCTTTCCTCTTCCTTCATTCTCCTCTCTCCTCCTCCTCCCTCAGTCTCTTTCACTTTCCTTTCTTGCTACTCTTCTCCTCTCTCTTCCTCCTTCACTCTCCTCCCTTCTTCTTCTTCTAGTTCTTCACTCTCCTCTCCTCCTTCACTCTCCTCCTCTCTCTCTCTTCCTCCTTCACTCTCCTCCCTTCTTCTTCTTCTCCTGGTTCTTCACTCTCCTCTCCTCCTTCACTCTCCTCCTCTCTCTCTTCCTCCTTCACTCTCCTCCCCTTCTTCTTCTTCTTCTAGTTCTTCACTCTCCTCTCCTCCTCCTTCACTCTCCTCTCCTCCTCCTTCACTCTCCTCCTCTCCTCTCTCTCCCTCTTTCACTCTCTCTTCCTCCTTCACTCTCCTCCCCTTTTTCTTCTTCTAGTTCTTCACTCTCCTCTCCTCCTTCACTCTCCTCCTCTCCTTCTTCATTCTCTTCTCTCTCTCTCACACACACACACATTTATTCCCAAGTGAGCCTACGGTAAACAGGGAACAATTTTTCGCACACCATCCATCACCGGGCTGGCAGATGGACACCAGGCACCCGTCGTGAGGAAAGACCCGCCCAGCCCAAGCCCTCCTTCTTCTCCTCCTCCCCTCCCCTCTTCTCTCTCCCCCTCCCCTCCTTTCTCTCTCCTCCTCCCCCTTCCCTTCCCCCTCCCCTTCCCCCTCCCCTTCCCCCTCTTCTCTCTCCTCCTCTTCCTCCCCCTCCCCCCTCTCTCTCTCCTCCTCTTCTCCTTCCGCCTCTCCCTATACTCCTACTCTTATTTCTCCTTCTCTTCCTTTTTTTCCTTTTCCTCCCTCTTCTCTCCCCTTCCCCTCCTCGCCCTCCTCCCCCTCCTCCCCCTCCCCTCTTCTTGCGGCGCTCAAGTTGTGGGAGAGGGGGGGGAGGGGGAGGGAGGGGGTGGTAAGGGAAGGAGGAAGAAATGAAGAGACGAAGAGTATAGGGGAATGAAGAAAAGAGGAGAATATATAGAAGAAGTGAAGGGAAGGAGAATGAAGGAATGAGGAGAAACTGTGGAGGAATGTATAGTCTCAAATTATGGAGAGAGGAGATAGAAAAGAAAGGGAAGGAAAGAATAGACGAAGGGAATGGGAAAAAAAGGAAGAAAGAGGAGAAGAGAGGAAGGGATAAATGGAGAACCTATAGCTGTCTGTGAAAAGATGTAGACAAAATTTGTGAAAAGAGAAGGTATGGATATTGATATACAGTGATGTGAATAGGAAGAGGCCAATAGTTAGATGTTTATAATATTGTGGCAGACGTAATGTTTATAGGTAACTTTGTATGGGGGTAGGGAAGGTCATGGCAAGTGAAAGTGATACATAATTATACAAGTCGTGAAGTTACAGTACATTACAGCTTCCCACTAAAATCCTGATAATAATAATAATAATAATAATAATAATAATAATAATAATAATAATAATAATAATAATAAATCTGAGCCTTTAATATGATCCTTTATAAAATCCTAATAATAATAATAATAATAATAATAATAATAATAATAATAATAATATAGATTATTTTTTGTGCTAATCGTATGAATGGCAGAAAGGGTGACACTGACCCTGGTGTGGTGTAGTTAACAGAGGTTGTGGTAATGATTGTGTCAGAGGAAAAGACATTGGTAGCGATGATTGGATAGCATAAAATGATGAAGACTTGGTAGCAGTGTGGTAGCTGTAGGGGTACACTCACAATCCAAAATTTGTATCCAGGTCTTGTTGAAGCTTCGAATCATTTGACATACTAGTGAACCAATTACAACGGTTATCTTATATCATATTTGTAGCCAGGTCTTGTTGAAGTTTCGAATCATTTGACATACTAGTGAACCAATTGCAGCGCTTATCCTGTTTCATATTTGCTTGGGCTCGCTTAATACCCGATCAGGATATTCGAAGGAAGCCTGGATACATACTTTGGATTGCGAGTGTACAGTTAACGAAATAAGATATGTGTGGGGTTTATGATGGCGGTTTATGAAAAGCTTTGATTAATTAATTCTGCATGGTCCTCTGAAAATAAAGCCGATATTTTATAAGATATTTACAACACGATATAAGAACAAACAGGCAAATAGTGAAAAAAAAATGGAATCGATGAAGGAAGAAGGAGCGAGCAAGATAATGGAACGAGAAGGAAGGGGATCGAGTCGGCGGGGTAGCAAAAGAAATGAAAGATGCATTGATTTCCACAAAAGGAGGGGGCGGCAGGGGGCGGCACTCCCTCCCTAGAGCCATCAATCCCTTTTATCTTGTCTCTCTCTCTCTCTCTCTCTCTCTCTCTCTCTCTCTCTCTCTCTCTCTCTCTCTCTCTCTCTCTCTTGGTTTTCCTCTCTCTCTCTCTCTCTCTCTCTCTCTCTCTCTCTCTCTCTCTCTCTCTCTCGGTGTGGACAGGCTGTATGCAGGAAGGGGAAGGAATGGGAGATATTGTATTTACCTCGTATATAATAAATACATTACTTATAAGTCGTGTATAATCGCTGGTGTATTAAATTGAAAAAAAAAAATACACTGGTGGGGTGTTTGGAATGTTGGTCTAGTTTTCCATATCCAACATTATTATTATTCCAAGGTGATGGTATACATTTGGTTCACTGAAGTGCCTTGATTCCTCCAAAGTATGTCAGGAAACAGGAGCATAATAAAAAAAATTAATGGTGGCCCTGTTGCTTGGAATAGTTTGTAATAATCAGTTGCTCCAGATTTACCAACACTATACTTCCCCTTGAAACAGTTTAGAAGAAAATTATGTCTGCTGCATATAACTAAAATAATACAAATAGCATAAATCTAGATAAGTAAACAAATTATGTATATTTATTACTAACATGGAGTAGTGCATATATTACATTGGGTAATTCAGGTGTTGCTGATTAGATGTTGATTAGAGTATGTTGTGCTGTTCTTATCAATGTTATTATGCTGCTGAAAATGGCTCTAGTTTGTATTCTGTGTGTGTGTGTGTGTGTGTAACTACAAAACGTATGTGTGCGTGTGTGTGTGTGTGTGTGTGTGTGTGTGTGTGTGTGTGTGTGTGTGTGTGTGTGTGTGTGTGTGTGTGTGTGTGTGTAACTACAAAACGTATATGTGTGTGTAAATAAAATATGTGTACATGTGTGTGTAACTAAAATGCCTGTGTGTGTGTAACTACAATACGTGTGTGTGTGTGTATGTATATTACTACAATACGTGTGTGTAACTACAATATGTGAGCATGTATATGTGTATGAATATGTGTATGTATGTAACTACAATACGTGTGTGTGTGTGTGTGTGTGTGTGTGTATGTGTGTGTGTATGTAACTACAATACGTGTGTGTGTGTGTGTGTGTGTGTGTGTGTGTGTGTGTGTGTGTGTGTGTGTGTGTGTGTATGTAACTACAATACGTGTGTGTGTGTGTGTGTGTGTGTGTGTGTAACTACAATACGTGTGTGTGTGTGTGTGTGTGCGTGTGTGTGTGTGTGTGTGTGTGTGTGTATGTATGTAACTACAATACGTGCGTGTGTGTGTGTGTGTGTAACTACAATACGTGTGTGTGTGTGTGTGTATGTGTGTGTGTGTGTGTGTGTGTGTGTGTAACTACAATACGTGTGTGTGTGTGTGTGTGTGTGTGTGTGTGTGAGCTTGGTAGTCCAGGCGGCAGGAAGGAGACGCTAGTGATTAATGGAATGTCCAGCAGTTCTCCCCCACCCCTCACACACACACACACACACACACACACACACACACACACAAGGACCAAAGCTACATTACACATGCCATTCACTGCACGCACATATAACTTGTCCGCCAGTCATTCACATCAACCCTCACGCAACAAGAACTGCACTCAAACACACGCAACTATAACAAACACACACACACACACACACATACAACAAACACAGACACACACATACACAGTGAGTGGCACACACACACACCGACAAACACACGCAACTAAGACACCCACACACACATACACGCACGCACACACACAACAACAACATACACGCACGCACATACACACGCACATAGGGAGCGGCACACACACACGCACACACACACACACACACACACAGACAAACAGGGTCTAGGAGGGAGAGACGAAATGAACATATGTCGCTGTAGAAAGGGAAGAGAAACAGGCGATACTTCCATACATACTGACTATACAGCATTCTTTGATGTATACACACTCTCTCTGTTACATACTATGCTGTACACACTCTCTCTGTTACATACTATACTGTACACACTCTCTCTGTCACATACTATACTGTACACACACTCTCTGTCACATACTATACTGTACACACTCTCTCTGTTACATACTATACTGTACACACTCTCTCTGTCACATACTATACTGTACACACACTCTCTGTCACATACTATACTGTACACACTCTCTCTGTTACATACTATACTGTACACACTCTCTCTGTCACATACTATACTGTACACACTCTCTCTGTTACATACTATACTGTACACACTCTCTCTGTCACATACTGTACTATACATACTCTCTCTGTCACATACTATACTGTACACACTCTCTCTGTTACATACTATACTGTACACACTCTCTCTGTCACATACTGTACTATACATACTCTCTCTGTCACATACTATACACATACTCGCTCTATCACATAGCCTACCATACATAATATATATTCTCTCTGTCACATATATACTAAACACATTTTCTCTGTCACATACAAGTTGTCTCTATACCACATACACACCCGCATGGCTACAAACACTCTCTCTGTGTCCCATACTTTACACACACACACAAACTCTCTCTCTCTCTCTCTCTCTCTCTCTCTCTCTCTCTCTCTCTCTCTCTCTCTCTCTCTCTCTCTCTCTCTCTCTCTCTCTCTTCTACATGAACACCCTGTATGTCTGCCACTCTTTGCCTCACATTACTTATAGTTAAACCCATGACGTAGAGGTAAAAAAAAAATTGGTCTATACAGATTTAAACACACGACAACTTCCCACAGTAAAATTAAAATTAAACTATACACTTCCCATTAATCCAACTCATTCATTAATTAATTCTGTGTGTTAGTTTTAATCAGGAACGTGTATATATATATCTGTAATTTATGAAGCTAATAACATAACAGTAATATAAAAAATACACTGTGTTATCTTCTTAATGTCATATATCATTGTCTGGAGATGAATTAGCTGCTTTCAGTCTGTAATGGATTAGCGTAGCTGGTGATATGTTATGTTATGGTATTCTGATTGATTAGTTTAGGGAGAGTCATTGAGATGTTTGTTGACGCTTAAATATTTTCTCGAGCGTCAATTAAAATCCACTTGAGTTTAAGAGTTTGTTTGAGTGACGGGGAAAGCCATGCAGCCAGTCAGCCAGCCAACCAGCCCATGAAGTCCCTCATTTCCTACCTACCCCTGTCCCTCATTTCCTACATACCCCTGTTTCTCATCCCCTACCCTTGTTCCTCATTCCTTACCCTTGTTCCTCATTCCTTACCTAACCCTGCTTCTCCTTCCTTACATAGCCCTGCCCCTCATTTCCTACCTAACCCTGTCCCTTATTTCTATGCCCTGCCCCTCATTCCTATGCCATGCCTCTGATTCCTACCCCTGTCCCTCATCCCTACCCCTGTCCCTCATCCCTACCCTTGTCCCTCATCCCTACCCCTGTCCCTCATCCCCTACCCCTGTCCCTCATCCCCTACCCCTGTCCCTCATCCCCTACCCCTGTCCCTCATCCCCTACCCCTGTTCCTCATCCCCTATACCTACCCCTGTCCCTCATCCTTATACCACAGTCCCACAAACATACATACATACATACATACATTCCATATTTTTTTATTATGGATTTATGAGGGATAAACGAGAACTTACGAATGATCCATGCATGTTATATTCCTGTTCCTCTATCCATAATTAAACTAGTCTGGTGGAAATAGGAGAAAGACTTAATAACATCACACAACTAACCCACATCATCCTGTCCATCTACTAACCCACATCATCCTGTCCATCTATCTATCTATCTGTCTATCCATCTATCCAGCCAGACAGACAGCCTTCCATCTATCCCTGCTTCCTTCTATTCTATCCATTCATCCATCCATTCATACTGCCTTCTGCTCTATCAATCTATCTATCCATTCATCCATCCATCCTTCCATCTATCCCTTCTGCCTTCTATTCTATCCAACATCCATTCATCCATCCATTCTGCCTTCTGCTCTATCCATCCATCTATCCCTTCTACCTTCTTCTCTTTTATTTATCCATTCATCCATCCATCCATTCTGCCTTCTTCTCTTTTATTCATCCATCCATCCATCCATCCATCTATTCTGCCTTCTCTTTTATCCATCCATCCATCCATCCATCCATCCACCCATCTATTCTGCCTTCTTCTCTTTTATCCATCCATCCATTCTTCTACCTTCTATTCTATCCAACATCCATTCATCCATCCATCCATCCATTCTACCTACTTCTCTTTTATCCATCCATACATCCATTGTGTCCGGGATATTATGCAGGCAGAGCAACATAGTCCAATATTGTTGCATACTGTATCCCTCTAAAATCTTGCAACATCATTGTAACCCGTTGCCAGATCTACCCATACACACACAAACACACACACACGTTGCAAAGGCCTCATCATTGAAATTATTGCACAAACACACACGCACACATATACACATACATTGCAAAGGCCTAATCATTAAAATTATTCCCTTTACACACACACACACACACATTGCAAAGGCCTTATCATTGAAATTATTGAACACACACACACACACACATTGCAAAGGCCTCATCACTGATATTATTCCCTTTACACACACACACACACACACACGCACACATACGTTGCAAAGGCCTCATCATTGAAATTATTGCGCGCACACACACACACACACACACGCACACGCACACGCAATTGAAGGAACTGTTTGCTAATAGTATGACGTTCTTCCTCTCGTCTTTATTCATATATTTATCTATTTATTCATTTATTTATTTGTAGTAAGATGAGATAAACAGAAAGACGAGAAGAAGAAGGAGGGAAACTTGTATCTGATGGGGAAATAAATAAATAGTATTAATGGTATCTGGCACCTCTTTTCGCAGACCCTAGCAGCTGATTGGCGTGATTAATAGTCTGTCCAGGGAGGATGGCGGAGGTACGATGACTGCTCTCTCTCTCTCTTTCACTCTCTCTGTGTGTGTGTGTGTGTGTGTGTGTGTGTGTGTAGGATGATCGCTTCCACTCTCTCTCTCTCTCTATCTGTAGGATGATCGCTTCCTCTCTCTCTCTCTCTCTCTCTCTCTCTCTCTCTCTCTGTGTAGGATGATCGCTTCCACTCTCTCTCTCTCACTCTGTGTGTGTGTGTGTGTGTAGGATGATCGCTTCCACACTCTCTCTCTCTCTTTGTGTGTGTGTATAGGATGATCGCTTCCACACACACTCTCTCTCTCTCTCTCTCTCTCTCTCTTCCATTTATTACCTCTTTCCCTTACCCTCTCTCTCTCTCTCTCTCTCTCTCTCTCTCTCTCTCTCTCTCTCTCTCTCTCTCTTCTTCTTCTTCTATTATTATTATTATTATTATTATTTTTATTTTTATTTTTATTATTATTTCCCATAGCCTTTCCCAACTACCACTCCATTTTCTCTCACAATCCCTCCCCCCCCCCCCTCTCTCTCTCTCTCTCTCTCTCTCTGGCTCCACCATTTATCACCCATTCGCTGCCTCCTATTCTCTTTCCTTCTTTGACCCGACCTAATTATTCCTTTCTTTCGTTAATTTTTACATTCCTTTATTTAATTTCCTTTAATTTTCCTATTCTACATTTCCTCATCCATACGTAATAATAATGTAAGAAGAGTAAAGTTGTAATAATAATAATAATAATAATAATAATAATAATAATAATAATAATAAGACTTTCCTATATTTTTATCTTTCGAGTTCCTTTATTTATCTTTAGTACAAGCCCCAACCAATGCCTTCACTCTGGGGAACGCTGCCGCTAAAGACAGTGATGTTTCGGATTACAATAAGTGATAATAACAATAATAATAATAATGATAATATAATAATAATAATAATAATAATAATAATAATAATAATAATAATAGAAAAAATATATATATAATAATAATAATAATAATAATAATAATAATAGTGAACAAAATAATAATATAATAATAATAACAATAATAATAATAATAATAATAATAATAATAATAATAATAATAATAATAATAATAATAATAATAATAATAATAGAAAAAAAAATAATATAATAATAATAACAATAATAATATTAATAATAGTCAAGAAAATAATAATAATAATAATAATAATAATAATAGTCAACAAAATAATAATAATAATAATAATAATAATAATAATGTTCATTTTGTTATTTCTTTATTTATTTAGACAGGTTCTCCCTCTTCGTGTGCCACTTCCCATTCTCCTTTCTCACATTTTCTCTTCCACCAACCTCCGTTTTCTTTTTCTCTCTTTCTACCTTCTTCTCTTTAATTTTTTTTTTTCCTTCATCCTTCCTTGCCTTTCCCTTTGTTCCATTTCTCTCTCTCTATTATTATTATTGTTATTATTATTATTATTATTATTACAACACTCTTTTGCTTTTCTTCCTTCGTCTCAACCTTTCACTGTCAGCACTTCCCCTTGTCAGCACTTCCCACTGTCAGCACTTCTTCTCCCTGTCAGCACTTCCCACTGTCAGCATTTCTTCCCACTGTCAGCACTTCTTCCCACTGTCAGCATTTCTTCCCACTGTTAGCATTTCTTCCCACTGTCAGCACTTCCCACTGTCAGCACTTCTTCCCTCTGTCAGCTCTTCTTTCCTTTCCCTTCCCTATCCACAACAACTTTGTAATTTTCCTCTCATTCCTTCATTCATTTATAATTATCTTTACCTGATAATTATCCATATTCTCTACGACATCTACTTATTTTTTATTTTATTTTTTTCATTTCCCTCCCTCTCTTTCATTCTCTACTACATATACTTTTTTTTTTTTTTTCATTTCCCTCCCTCTCTTTCAATCATTTATTCATTCGTTTATGTGTTTGCTTTTATATAATTGTCAATGTTCTCTCTAATAATATATATTCTTTTTCTAGTTTTCATCATTGATATATATTTATTTTCCTGTCCTTCCTTTTCTCTTAACTATCAAAAATTATCTTAACTGCAGTTCAATTATTATTTCTTATTTATCTTTCCTGACTCTGGCATTTAATTTACTCCTCCTCACCCTCGCCCCTTCCTTTCATTAACTCATTTAAAGAGAGAGAGAGAGAGAGAGAGAGAGAGAGAGAGAGAGAGAGAGAGAGAGAGAGAGAGAGAGAGAGAGAGATAGTGTGTGTGTGTGTGTGTGTGTGTGTGTGTGTGTGTGTGGGATACAAACCCTACTTAAGCTTTGGTAGTTTTCCCTTCGTTAATTTCTTTCAATATCATCGTTTTTCTTTCTCATCCTCTCATTATAATTTGCTAGTTTGTCGGGCTATTCTCCTTACCAGTGTCCTTCTTCCTACTTTCATTCGTTTTTTTTTTCTCTCTCTCTTCCTCCTTTTATTTTTTATTTTTTTTTTTTTTCTCTCTCTCTCTCCCTTCCTCCTTTTTTTTTTTTTTTTTTTTTTTCTCTCTCTCTCCCTTCCTCCATTCTTTCGTTTCGTCATCTGTGTTGTGTTTTGTTCTTATCATATCTTTATTGTAAGTATTGCATTTTATCTATTTCCGTATATACCAGGAAACAGGACCAGATAAACAAAAATAATTGGTGTCATGTTGATTGGAAATGTCTGGAGGAATCAATTTGCTGCATATTCATTAACACTGTAGTTCAATTTTGATTACATTTCAGGGGAGGTTCTCTTGTTGGTAAATTGGAAGGCTACTGATTCCTCCTAACTATACCAGAACACAGACGCCCTCAATGGTACTAATAGGGAGTCTTCTGTTTCGTGGCAAAGTTAGGAGGAGGAATCAGAGACCTTCCAATTCTAAAAAAAAAAAAAAAAAAAAAAAATTTAAAAAAAAAAAATCTCCCCTGAACACATTTATTTACTCTGTGTTATTTTAATTACTGTGTGTTTAAATGTTATCTTCTCATCGTTCCCTCCCTGTTTACCCTGTTATTTATTCAGCCCTATTATATATTATTTCTGTACTTAATCTATTTCTTCACGACTTCCTTCTATTTCTCTTCTCCTTCGTTGTTTCTTCTTTTATTCTCTTCCTTCCTGCCTCCTCGTTCGTTCGTATTTACACAATCTATATATATTTCCTTTCATATTTGTCTCACTATTTAATTTCTTGTAGTTTTGATATGTTTGTTTTCATATTGATGTTGGATTATTATTTTATATATTCTAGTATTTCTAATTTTTCTAACTTAGGTACACTTATATAACATGGATGGTAATAATTAAAGTGTATGATATGGTGTATAAGAGTGAGTGTATAATCCTTCTCTTCCTCTTCATCATCATCACCACCACCATCATCATCCCCACCACCACCATCATCATCACAACCACCACCACCACCACCAATATCACCACCAACATCACCACCACCACCACCTTCATCACAACCACCACTTTCACCAACATCATCACCACCACCACCACCACCATCACCATCACCATCACCACAATATATATACTCCCTCCTTCCCACATGCAGTTGTCTCGATCCCAGGACCTATACGATAAAAAAAAAAAAAAAAAAAAAAAAAAAATCCCAGGACCTTACTATGCTACGACTCCAACGCAGCTCATTCCATCCATCAATCAGTCCCTCCTCTTACCCCTACGTACCCTGCCAGCTTACCCACTCACCCATACACCCATACCCCCTACCCCTGCCAGCTCACCCACGCACCCATGCATCCCTACCCCTGCCAGCACACCCACTCCCCCACCCCTACCCCTGCCAGCTCACCCACGCACCCACCCACCCAAGCACCCATCCCTGCGACCCACCCACCCACCTACCCCAGCCAGCTTACCCACTCAAGCACCCTAGTCAGTTCACTCAGCCAGCTCTCTCTCTCTCTCTCTCTCTCTGGGCCCTCACCAAGCACTTAAATGCTCCAATTTTCTGTTGTTAATTAAAATGCTTTCAATTATATCGCTTGCAAGAGGGGAAGTTTAGTGATTTTTTTTTATTTTTTTATGTTGCGTTAATTATGTTATGTGTAAAATGAACATATTACGCTGAAGCATGGGGATTTTTGCTATTTGCACCATTTCTTTTTTAATCACCTAAACAACACACAACAACAACAACAACAACAACAACACACACACACACACACATAAAACCCACGCGCCGACAAGTTCTAATTTAAGCGCCTCAGCAGCTTGTCTAAATTCCCAAACCTGAAGGCTATGTTGTGGGCGTGGTGGAGGGAAGGAAGAGTCTCTGGGTTATCAGTGAAGGGCGTTGGACATGTTACACTGGCCACGAGACACCTTGATTGATGACGGATCCTACTCCCTCCCTTACTCCCTACCACCACTACTACTACTACTATTACTATAATACCACTATTACTTCTACTACTACTACTACAGTACTACCACTATTACTTCTACAACTACTATACTCCTACTATTACTTCTATTACTACTATGCTACTGATAATACTATTACTTCTACTACTACTGCTATTACTACTACTACTATTACTACTACTGTACTACCACTATTACTTCTACTTCTACTGCTACTATTATCATCACTACTAACACTATTACCACCACAAACACAAATACCAACACTATTACCACAAACACTAGCACTTTCACTACCACTACCATCATCACCACCACTACCACAAACACTATTACGACCTCAAACGCAAATACCAACACACACACACTACTTCCACAAACACTGTCATCACAAACACCACCACCAACACTACTAATACCATCACCACCACACACATCACTACCACAAACACTACTGCCACCACCACCACCACCATGCACCACAACAACAACAAGCATCACTACCACAACAAACTCTACCTATTCTTTCCTATTCTTAATCAATTATGTATGACCCATTTTACGACATGCACACTTGTTCAGATCATGGCCTATAATATACCTTTTCAATTCATATACCATGGCACTCTTTTCTGGCTCGATTATCATTCAGTCTATATGCTGCTCATAACTCTACTACTATAATATACTGTAGCTTGGCCCCCTAACCATCCCCTCATCCATTCCCTGTCCTTGTCTTGCTTCACCACCACCATTACAACTCCCTTTACGAGCTGACAGTCTCTCCCTGCCTCTCTCCAAGTATTTAGTATTCCCCTCTCCCCATGAAAACAAATTGAAGTCCACCTCATTTCATCCCAACGCACTTAATGACTGCTGTTGTTGCTTCTTCCCCTTGCAACTCTACCCAGACAGACATTTTAAAACCATCTTTTGATTCGTGCCATACTTTAATCATTTTCTTCCAGTTTCGTGTTTTTTTTTTTTCTATCTGTTTGTTAGTAGCATTACAGTTCTTTTATCCACACGTCTCTCTCTCCTACTGCACTCCAATCCACTTTTCCGCCTACTTACAACCACTTTTGCACTCCACCCTCCACTTCCTTTCCACCTTCACCCCAACCAACTCTACTTCCAATTCCCACCCATTATACTTCCACTTCCCATCCATTAAACTTCAAATGCCCACCCACTACACTTCCAATTCCCACCCACAACACTTCCAATTCCCACCCACTACACTTCCAATTCCCACCCATTACATTTCCAATTCCCACCCACTACACTGCACCTAAGAGAGAAGAGACAAGTGGTCATGAAGGGAACCCCAAGCACTATCTTCAGAGGGTCAGAGAAACACAGTGGGTGGAGTCGATTATGTCAGTGATGTGGTTGGAGGTGATGTGCTAATTTCTCTCGTCTTCTCCCTGTCCATCACCATACTTCCCTGTCCACTCCACATCATCACACTTTCCTGTCCATCTCCACATCACACTTTCCTGTCCTCACCACACCATACCTCCCTGTCCACACCACCACATCATCACACTTCCCTGTCTTCGCCACATCACACTTCCCTGTCTTCGCCACATCACACTTCCCTGTCCACACCACACTTCCCTTCCTTCATCACATCACACTTCCTGTCCATCTCCACATCACACTTCCCTGTCTTCGCCACATCACACTTCCCTGTCCACACCACACCTCCCTCCCTTCATCACACCACACCTCCCTTCCTTCATCACACCACACCTCCCTTCCTTCATCACACCACACCTCCCTTCCTTCATCACACCACACCTCCCTTCCTTCATCACACTCCACTGTCCACACCACACCTCCCTTCCTTCATCACATCACACACCACTGTCCTCACCACACCAACACCACAGTCATCTTCCTGTCCCTCACCAGATTTATCTCACCACTTGAGGGGACTTCTTAGAATCAGACTCCTGTGTGTTTTCTTAGTATAAAATCCAAATACATTTTTTTATTCAAGTCTGGCCACTTCTTAACTAATTGATGAGGATTATTTTATCATTTAATTCGTCCTCTGATACAGTTGTGTCAATTAATTTAAGAATGACTTTTGTTACAAATTAATTTTGATTTTTGTCTTTGAGATAATGCGTCGATCAGTAAATTTGTACATACATACATATATATTTTTATTGCCGTGTTTCACCTCCTATGTTTCAATTCTTATTCATAAAGCAGGATTAACTTTTGTACCCATCGTTCCTTTACTACTGCCTGTCTCTGTAAAATATATTCTGTGTATGTTACCTGCCTATCTAACCTTTGCTTCTCACTACACCTCTGTCTTACCAGTTACTCAAAAAAATTACTATCACACCCATACCTACAAGTTCATGATATCGTCTGGCCAGTTATTTCCACACCTGTACATTCTAACACACCTACCAGTTAATCACCTCCACACCTGTACGTTCTCCCACACCTTACCAGTCAACTCCACACCTGTACCTTGTCCCACACCTACCAGTCACCACCACACCTGTACATAAGTTCTCCCACACCCTACCAGTCACCACCACACCTGTACATCCCTTCCCCCACGCCTACCAGTCACCACCACACCTATACATAACTTCTCCCACACCTTACCAGTCACCACCACACCTGTACTTTGTCCCACACCTGTACATAACTTCTTCCACACCTACCAGTCACCACCACACCTGTACATCCCTTCCCCCACACCTACCAGTCACCACCACACCTGTACCTTGTCCTACACCTACCAACCAGTCAACTCCATACCAGTGTCAGCGGCCCCACACTTATGTTGACAGGGACTAAGATGGGACAACTGTGTGGTCACTTACCCAATCAGTTACTCGAGGCCCTCCCAACTTTTTCTGGTCCAAAATTCGGTCGACCACATACAGGAACAGTCCAAAGGTATAGGTATATATATTTTTCATCCACCGACTGACTTGATGGAGGAGATGTTTGAAGCTGTATGAAGTAAAATCCACAAAACGACAACTTAAAAAAAAAAAAAAAAAAAAAAAAAAAATTATGTAGATATAGAAAACGTTCACTTGTTCCTGCAAAAGTACTTTAAATGATAGGCCATTATGTTCTTATGGCCTTCAAAATACCGCTGATAATTGCATTGTTATAGAGTGTAAAAACCAGCGGAAGTTAAGCATTATATAGTTGTGTGTGTGTGTGTGTGTGTGTGTGTGTGTGTGTGTGTGTGTGTATTTTTTATTTTTATTTTTATTTATTTTTTATTTATTTTTTTTTGCTTCGTCTGCTGGGTGATATTATGGTTTCGTGCATGCATTGATGTGGAGAGTATAGGTAATGGCTTCATGTAGGTGCAATTGTAGTAATCATGCAGCCATCATTACCACCATCAGCAATCACAAATCACCATCGTAATATTATAGCCATCATCACCAACACGCCACTATCATCACTATCATTACCAGTATCATCATCACCAGCCAACATCACTAACAAGCCACTATCATCATCACCAACACACACACACCAGCCATCATCACTAACAAGCCACTATCATCATCACTAACACGCCACTGTCATCATCACTAACACGCCACTGTCATCACCAACACCCACACACCAGTCATCATCACAAACACACCACTATCATCATCACCAACACGCCACCACCACCATCATCACCACCAACACACTATTATCACCACCACCAACACACTATTATCACCACCACCAACACACTATTATCATCACCACCAACACACTACTATTATCACCACCAACACACCAGCCATCATCACAAAACACACCACTGTCATCACCATCACCATCATCGCAGCAGAAGCACCAAACCTACCTACCTACCTACCTACCCACCTACCCACCCACCTACCTACCCATCCATCCAGACTCCCATTTCCATAATCACCACTATCTTTAACAAGTGTATCTTCCTTTTATCGACATTACCATAAAATTACCATAATCGCATTAGACCGGTCGGCTGCAACCCCGCGAACTCTCCTCCTGCCCAAACCAAACCACACTGGACAAATAAGAGTGGAAGAGAGGAAGTTGAGGTTGGGTGGGTTTATCTATCTATCACACGGGCGTCTCGTTTCCTCCGTCGACCCTCGTTCCCATCACTACCTATATCGTCCCTCGTCTCTTTTTCTCCGCTCCTCGTCTCCTTTTTCTCCGTTCCTCGTCTCCGTTTCCTCCATCCCTAGTCTCCTCATTTTCCGTCCTCCATCCCCTTACTACCGTCAATCGTCTCCTTTTCTCCGTTCCTCGTCTCCGTTTCCTCCGTCCCTCGTCCCTTTACTTCATCCTCTTTTCTCGGTCCCTCAGAGTTCCCCTTTCTCCGTTCCATATATCCTTTTCCTCCGTCCCTCATTCCCTTTTCTCAGGACAGACTACGCCAGGAAGCAAGGGGGCAAACACAATCAATTTCTAACGTTACCTGATGATTACGTTATGTTTATGTTATTCGTCTTGTTCTTAGTGTAGCCAGAGAGAGAGAGAGAGAGAGAGAGAGAGAGAGAGAGAGAGAGAGAGAGAGAGAGAGAGAGAGAGAGAGAGAGAGAGAGAGAGAGAGAGAAGCATCCAAGGTGTGTTGTTTATACTGTAGTAGGTTACGTGTTCATCTTGACGTCACCAAATATTTTCATGGTCATGCCGAACAACCTATACACCTAGACAGCTTGAGGAACTTCAACCACAACAACTACATATACACCTTCTCTACTTAGGCCAGCCAACGAGATGGAAATTTATGGTACCTGTAAATTATAATAATATCTTCGGTCTTTTTCAGTCTAAAAATAAAGAGATCGAGTGGTGAGAGGCGACCGAGAGAGAGAGAGAGAGAGAGGGGAGAGCAAGAGAGGGGCAGGCAGCATCGTGTTGTCCATAAGTCATGCACATTCCTACCAGTCACCTCGTCATGTAGGAATCAGCTTGGGGTCCCTCAGGTTTCGAATGATTTGTGGATGGTTGGATGGCTGTCTAGATGTCTGCATGGATGGCTGGTTAGATGGCTGGATGAATGCTTTATTTTATCCCATAGCCTGTCTTCACTCACCAGGTCTGTCTCAAGCATTCTTCCTTTGCCTCCTCTCCACACCACACGCCTTCTATCACTCATGCATGTCTTCTCCTCACTTATCAATTACGGTATATGTCGTCTATATTTTCTCTCTCATTCTCCTGCCACCCTGCTATCCAATCCTCTTAGAACTCACCTCCTCTCCCACCCTTCTATTTCCTTCCTTCTGTTCCTCCTTTGTATTCCTCCCATTCCTCCACACTTCCCTTCTGCCATACCACTTAATTAGTTTCTTTCATTCATTATATTCCTCGCTTATTTCTACACTTTAACTTCTTCACTTTATCCTTTATTTTCTTACATCCTTCCCGTCTCTCATCAAACCTCCCTATTTTCCATCACTGGTATTTCATATTTCTCTATCCTTCCAAACTTCCTTCCCTCAATCTCCAATCTGCCCTCGACCCTCCCACTCCATCCTCCTATCCTACATCCTTCTCTCTTCTTCTCCTCGTTCCTATCACTCCCAGACCTCCATCTTTATCTCTCCCTGTCCCTTTCTTCCAGCTCTTTCCTCTCTCACTTCTTCCTTCCTACTCCATCCGCCTCTTCCACCTTCACACCCATCTCCTATCCACTTTCCTCCTCCTCACACCCATCTTCCACTCTCGTCTCCCTCCCACCCTTTTACACATCTTCCACTCTCCTCTCCCTCTCCCTCTCCCACTCCCTCTCCCTCTCCCTCTCCCACATTCCTGACCACCTCCCACTGTCATATTTCTATGGCCGGATCGCTGACGGGTGTTTTGACAGAGCGACAGGTACTTACAGCAAGCCAGATGACACCACTCAAAACAACCAACCAACCAGCCACAAAAAAAAAAAAAAAAAAAAAAAAAAAAAAAAAAAGTAGAAGAAGAAGAAGAAGACAGAGAGAGAGAGAGAGAGAGAGAGAGAGAGAGAGAGAGAGAGAGAGAGAGAGAGAGAGTCAGGTATGTCCATCTGGAGGTAGAACAGGGGTGGCGAGAGTTGGACAAGAGGGAGCCACCTGAACTCTCATCCCGACCCCCTAAGTTAAGGCGGTTTTCCCCACGCCTCCCAGGTTGGATTGTCGACCCTATGGCGTTTCAAGCTGAGGGTCAGGATTGGCACTCTCTTGCATCGGGGCTTCTGGATATGGAGATGATGGTCTGTCGCTATGTAAGACAAGATTATCTTCGCTGCTCGCATATCAGGTTTTCTTTCTTTTATTTTGTCTTTTTTTTTTCTGTCTCTCTCCTTCTTATTTTTTTTTTTCCATAATTTTTTGTCCTCATGTTGGGAGCCGCTGGAGTTGATGATGATACACCAAAATGCTTAAAATATCTTCATTATCTTAAAGTCGTTTGCGTTCATGTTGACTCTGGATGCTCGCTTTACTTTTAAGGGGCCGGTTGGTTGGTTGGTTGGTGTTGTGTTGTGGGTGTGGATGGATGTGAGGGCTACGGATCCACCCACACTATGCCAGGAAACAGACGGCTTCAATAAACAGACAGACGAGTTTGGGATGATGATGATGTGTTTTGCAGATTAGTTTGGAGGAACCAGAAGCCCCTCCATTTTTCGTCGACTGGGGATAACTTGTTTACGTGGGTATTAGCAGTAAATTTTATGTACGCCCATGAAGTAGTCATTTGAACCGCCAGTAGAGGTTATCCAATATTTATTCTCTGCCATTTGAGGACTTTGTAACATCAGGCTGGCTCCATGGCTGGCTGGCTGGAGGGCGGTCAGCTGTTCTTCTTTATTATTACACATGTTTCACTCTTTAAATACAGCTCATGTAAATTCAAAGCACTCTATGTATAGCCAAAGTAATATATAGCGGGTCTCTTGTGCTACAGGGATAATCTAAGCAGTTATATAACAAAAAGACAGTCTATATCATATCACATAATTGTAAACACTTTTTGCAACTCAGTATCACACAATTATATTAAGGGGGAAGTTTTGTGTTGGTAAATCTGGAGCAACTGAATCCTCCAAACTATTCCAAGCAACAGAACACCATTATTTTTTGCTCTTCTGGTCCTGTTTCCTAGCATACTTTGGAGGAATCAAGGCACTCAAATGTAACAAAAAAGACTTACCACCTTAAGGGGAGATTCTCTTGTTGATAAATATTGGAAGGTGTGTGATTCCTACAAACTATGCCCCAAACAGATGACCTTAATTATGAGGGATCTGTTTCGTGTCATAGTTTGGAGGAATCAGTAACCCACAAATTTACCCACAGAGGAATCTCCCATTAAATACTTCATGCCCTTTAGAGTGAGGAAGAAGGACTAACCTAATTATTTTACATTGCAGGGATCTTTACAAAATTTTCTCTTTCACCTGTAAAATCTATCCAACCCACAATGATAAAACAGGTAATAAGAGAAAAATATAAAACTGGACCATATTATGAAAAAGTTATTGCGTACATGTGAATATAATCGTGTGTGTGCGATTATGATATGGCGTACATACATACATGTGATAGGACCGTGTGTATGAATGGTGTAGTATAAGCGTACTCGACCCTCTGTGATAGTACCGTGTGTATGTATGGTGTTGTATAAGCGTACTCGACCCCCTGTGATAGTGCCGTGTGTATGAATGGTGTTGTATAAGCGTACTCGACACCCTGTGATAGTACCGTGTGTATGAATGGTTTTGTATAAGCGTATACTCGACCCTCTGTAATAGTACCGTGTGTATGAATGGTGTTGTATAAGCGTACTCGACACCCTGTGATAGTACCGTGTGTATGTATGGTTTTGTATAAGCGTACTCGACCCCCTATGATAGTACCGTGTGTATGAATAGTGTTGTATAAGCGTATACTCGACACCCTTTGCTTGATAATTCTGCCGCTACACTCACACCCTGCTCACACCTCTGCTAACACGATGATGACGACGATAGCGATCTATAAGAGGGTGAATGTGTGTAAAAGTGCCGCAATCTCGTTCGTGTTTATTGGTCGTGAAATTTACACCTTATATTTTCAGGGAGGGGTTTGGTGGTGTTGGGGAGCAGAGGTGAATGAATGACTATAATATATTTTACTTGCTTGGTGAAGGTGAAGCGAGGGAAAGACCTATAGGAGCTTATGAATTAGGAACTAAGAAACACACACACACACACACACACACACACACACACACACACACACACACACACACACACACACACACACACACACACACACACACACACACACGCACATATAAACAAACAAAACTTAGTGAGGGGAAAAAGAGAAGTGGAAAGAACGTGCAATACACATCATGAGTGGGAAGAAAATGAGATAAAGAGGGAGATGAAAAGAAATGGAAAAACTAGGGACATGAATAAGGAACTAAGGAACGCAAAATAAAAAAATAAAAAAAAATAAAAAAATAAAATAAAAAGGAGGGGGAAAAAAAAGAGAGGAGGAGAAAAGGGTAAAAAATCGTGGGTGGGAGAGGAAAAAGAGAACAACACCAATTGATTAATAAACAGGGAGATGAAACAAGGAAACAGAATCGACCAGTAGGAATAACAAGGTGAGGAGGATCGTACCCCACAAATTTCTCCCTTTAGCTGCCAACCTCTTGCCTTATAGACTCCATAATGACCACTCCAACACCACCATCTTGGGACTCACACTGATCAGCCATGAGATAAGATTGAGGGGTTGTGGAAAAGACGAGGAAGAGGAGAAGGAGTTGAAGGAGAAGGAAGAGGAGGAGGAGGAGGAGAAGGAGAAGAAGGAGAAGAAGGAGAAGGAGTTGAAGGATAAGGAGCAGGAGTTGAAGGAGAAGGAGTTAAAGGAGAAGAAGGAGAAGGAGTTGAAGAAGGAGAAGGAGTTGAAGGAGAAGGGGAAGGAGGAGAAGGATGTAGGATAGAGCAGAAGGGTTTGGAGAGAATGAGATAAGATTGAGGAGTTGAGGGAAGGAAGAGGAGGAGGAGTTGAAGGAGGAGAAGGAGAAGGAGAAGGATGTAGGATAGAGCAGAATGGTTTGGAGAGAATGAGATAAGATTGAGGAGTTGAGGGAAAGACGAGGAGGAGAAGGAGTTGGAAGAGAAGGAGAAGGAGGGGAAGGAGGATGTAACATAGAGAAGAAGGATTTGGAGAGAATGAGATAAGATTGAGGAGTTGAGGAAAAGACGAGGAAGAGGAGAAGGAGTTGAAGAAGGAGAAGGAGGGGAAGGAGGATGTAACATAGAGAAGAAGGGTTTGGGGGAAATGAGATAAGATTGAGGAGTTGAGGGAAGGAAGAGGAGCTGGAGGAGGAGGAGAATGTAGGAAAAAGAGTTGGAGGAGGATGTAGGAGAGAGAAGGAGTGTTTGAAGGGAATAGAAACAGGAATAAGGAAGAGGAAAAAAAGTAGTGAGGGAGAATAAACAGAGGTGTAGAGATGAGGACAATTAACTTACATACGAGTATTATTATAGTTTTTCCATTAGTTTCTTCCTCTTCATTTTCTCCACTCCTCCTTTTCATCCTTCGTTTGTGAAAAAGGATATTATTGAAGGGTTCTACAGTTTTGAGAGGAATAGGGGCAAGAGGAAGTATAGAGAGAGGAGGAGAGGGACTGGATATAAGTAGGAAGAACCTGTAGAGAAGAATAGAAGCAAGAGGAAGTAAAGAGAGAGGAGGAGAGGGACTAGAAATAAGTAGAAGGAACCTATAGAGAAGAATAGGGGCAAGAGGAGGCGAAGAGAGAAGACAGGAAGAGGGATACTATACATGGATGTGGGTGCAAGGAAACCGGTATATTAATATTATAGAGGAAGAAGTTGACATCTAAATCTCAGTCTCCGTTAACCCGTCGCTCTGGCTGATAACCCCGTACTGTTTTATGGATCCCAGGTGTGTTATTTGGCGAGTTACAAGCTAATAAGGAAGTCATATTAAGGGGGAAGTTTTGTGTTGGTAATATTGAAGCAACTGAATCCTCCAAACTATTCCGAGCAACAGAACACCATTATTTTTACTCTTTTGGTCCTGTTTCCTGGCATACTTTGGAGGAATCAAGGCACTCCAATGTATCAAAAACGAATTACCACCTTAAAGGGAGATTATCTTGTTGTTGGTATACTGGAGGGTTACTGATTCCAACTAACTATACCAGAAAACAGACGCCATCAATGGTAGTTAAAAGGGAGGGATCTGTTTTGTGGTATAGTTTGGAGGAATCAGCAGAGACCTTCCAATACACTATCAAAAGAATCTCCCCTTTTAAAAGATGGGTGGAGTTCTGACACTTCAACCTTCAATACCGACGGTGCAACCATACCGTTCTTGTGGCCATGATTATACTCTTATTAGGAGGATATGTATTATAATCTCTTACCGGTGAATTTGAGAGCTACTGATTCTTGCAGACTATTCCTGGACACACATACTACAGTGCCTCAGAATACGAGTAGGGTTCTGTATTTCTTGCACAATTTAGAGGAATCAATTGCCTATATTATCACCACTTCTCCCCCTCCTCCTTCTCCTCCTCCTACTTTCCCTTCACCTATCACTTGGCAACCCTTCCTCCCCGTTAACCCTCCATGGCCCCCTCCCTCCCTCCCTCAACCCCTTTATGAGAGACGCCCCCTCCCCCCTCCCTCCCTCCCTTTTACCTTTATAGATCCACTCATTCTCTTTCTCTCCCTCACTCCCACGACTCTTCCCTCCCTCCTTCCCTCCTCCCACTGTTTTCCTTTCCTCCCTCCCTCCTCCCACGGTGTTCCCTCCCTTCTCCCACTCTTTATCCCTACCATCCCTCCCCTCCCTCAAATCCTCCTCTCACTCTTTATCCGTACCTCCCTCCCTCTTTCCCACTCTTTATCCCTAGCTCCCTCCCTCCATCCCACCCTCCTTCCTCCCACCCTCCCTCCTCCCACTCTTTATCCCTCAAATCCTCCTCTCACTCTTTATCCCTCCCCTCCCTCAAATCCTCCTCCCACACTCTATCCCTAGCTCCTTCCCTCCCATCCCACCAACTTTTTATCCCTCCCACTCTTCATCCCTCCCTCAAATCCTCCTCCCACCCTATATCCCTTCCTCCCATGTATACGGTTCTTCCCTATACACCTTGTCAGCGGAGCGTGGATTGTTGCCCCCATAAAGAGTATCGAGGGACGTGAGTTGTGTGTGTGTGTGTGTGTGTGTGTGTGTGTGTGTGTGTGTGTGTGTGTGTGTATATATAGAGCCTCCTCCTCCTCGTAACTACCCATCAACATAGAGAAAATGGAATTGTCTCCCATACCGAAAAAATAAAACAAGCATTCCTAGTCTGAATTTCGCTTCCTGGTACACACACACACACACACACACACACATCAAACACACATACACATATACATCACACATACATACATACATATCACACACACACACACACATATACACATCCACACATATACATATCACACACACACATACACATATCACACACACATACACACATCACACACACACATACACAAACACACACCACACAACAAATGTAAAGTGGTGTATGAAGCAATAATAGCGTTTTGTGGTTCAATGCATCTGTGTTCTGTTGGACTATTTCATCTGCAAGCACGTCTTTAAATGTTATTATTATTATTATTATTATTATTATTATTATTATTATTATTATTATTATGGGGAGTGAGGGTTGGGGACCTTGCTCTCTAACAACGACCCCACTAAAGGCTCAAATTACCTCGGTATTATTATTATTATTATTATTATTATTATTATTATTATTAAAAAAATGGGGGAAGCGGTACATTTTTTTCCGGGTAAAAAAAAAAAAAAAAAATATTGAACCTAGTTAGTGTGACGCCGCCTTATGAGAGTCAACAAGGTGAATAATGCCATGTCTGTGAATAATGCCATGACTTTGAATAATGCCTTCTCTGAATATGCAACCTATTCCCTGGAGACCTCGCCCTGTCAACCCAAGCTCTATAAGCAGACGAATTTGTATCCTTCCACGTTGATAGATAGATAGACAGACAAATAGACAGATAGACAGATAGACAGGTGGAAGGAGGAGGGATGAGACCACGTGGGAAAGGAAGCTAAAAAAAAAAAATATTGTGTTATATATATATATTATTATTAACCTGATTTTTTTTTTTTTTTTTTTTTTTTTTTTTGAGAGACAACAAGCACAGAGAGGGAAAATAAAATTGATAATCTACTTACTTACTTGCTTACTACATACGCATGAATTTCTAACAGATAAAATAAAAACTAAGGATTACAAACACTTGAGAGAAAATTATATTGGTACACTATTACATACACATTTCCTTTATAACTGATATAAAAAAAAAAACTACCTGGTCAGGATTCGAACTTGGAAACCTGACTATAATGGATTTGCTTTACTTAGAATTTTTGGTGTGATTTTTCAGATGAATCAAGTTTTTCTGTTGAAATTGCACTACATGATTAAATATTTTCTTTTTTAATATTATCTTTTGCTTTGTTTTGTTTTTGTTTTTTGATATTTTCTTTTTGTATTCATTATTATATTTGTTATTAGTTTCTCTTTACATATATATGGATGGCAGGGAATGAAGGAAGGGATGGATGGATGGATGGATGGATGGCAGGGAATGAAGGGATGGATGACAGGAAATGAAGGGATGGATGGATAGATGGCAGGAAATGAAGGGATGGATGGCAGGGAATGAAGGAAGGGATGAATGGATGGATGGATGGCAGGGAATGAAGGGATGGATGACAGGGAATGGCTGATACTCTTGACTTATTAATTAATGCAGATATGTATCACGTTGATAGAGATGTTAGTCCACACACACCAGACACACAACCTGGACCTCATCTGAATATCGAGGCAGGGGTGGTGGTGGTGGTGGTGGTGGTGGTGGTGGGAGGTAGTAGTGTTGGTGTTTGTGATGGTGGGAGGGTAGTAGTGTTTGTGGTAGTGGGAGGGAGGTAGTAGTGTTGGTGGTGGTGGTGGTGGTAGTGGTGGTGGTGTGAGGGAGGTAGTAGTGTTTATGGTGGTAGTAGTGGTAGTGGTGGTGGTGGTGGTGGTGATGGTGGTGGTGGTGGTGATGAGGGATTGTTATAGTATTGTTATTAATGATGAAAGTGGTGATAATGATAGTTAACAGTATATAATATATGGAAAGTGATGGTGTTAGTACCTGTTATAGTAATCAATAATAAAAAACCTACATTGTCCTCATGCTTATATCCTAATGAGGGTAAAATCAAAGTGTTATAATATATAAGAGTAATAACATTTCGAGCAATATCTATAATAGTTAAGGACGAGTTTTATTCCGATTGGAGTTTCGAAATGACCACCATGATAGCGACGACATCAAAGTCTTATTCCTTTGTCGCAGAGAGAGAGTAAGTTGGTGAAAAATGGCGATTGCTTTCCCCTTTATGGCATTTCCAGCTAATAAAAATAACAATAATGACGCTATCATAAGATTACTTGGCAAATGCTGGATCACAGTGTTAATACTTTCTTATTTTACATTATCTCTATCTCTATCTCTATCTCTATCTCTCTCTCTCTCTCTCTCTCTCTCTCTCTCTCTCTCTCTCTCTCTCTCTCTCTCTCTCTCTCTCTCTCTCTCTCTCTCTCTCTCTCTCTCTCTCTCTCTCTCTCTCTCTCTCTCTGTGTGTCTCTGTCTCTGTCTTTCTCTCCTCTCTCTCTCTCTCTCTCTCTCTCTCAAACAACCAACCAACCAACTCCTTCACCTCACCACTACCCACGTTTAGACCATGAAAGAATCATTATTGGTATAGTGAAACCAGTACAGCTGGTTGCTATAGAATAGGCCCCTTCACAAGCCCAGGCCCCGTGTAGGCATAATCTGGGTTGGAAGGGTCAATTCCGTGACGTTCATCAGAAGTAAATAAAAATTCAAATCTGGCGCTGTACTGATAGTGGAGCCACCTGGAGGTGGTGAGGTGAGGTATTAAGCCCCTCCTCCGCTGAATACCGCTCGTCCACTCTGTCGCGGAACACACGCCTGTCAACATCTACGCTCCTCGCTGCTACGCTATGGTATTGTGTCGCGTGTTCCTGCTAATTTTTCTTTTGTGTTCTAGTGGCTGGCCTGCTTTGCAGATGTATATTGTGTGTTTTCTAGGAGGGTTTTTAGGTGTTTATGGGGGTTTTTTCTTCGTTAGGACTTAGTTCTTTCCTTAAGCGAAGGGGGCTTTTCAGCCCCTGTTTCGGAGTTTTTCTCCGTCTGTCCCCTATTTCACTGTCCCTCCTGCCACTAGTACATTCTTCATGTGTATTTTATCGGGGTTTTCTGGGGTTTTTAGCGAGGTTAGTGGGTTCCACGTGGGACGTCCCCACCCCACGTGGTGACCACATGGGGTCTTTGCAGACCTTCCTCTTACCTCCCCCGATTATTATGTGTCCCCTCTCGGTAAGGGGGAGGGAGAATTGTGCCCTGGTTCTCTCTTCCTCTCCCGAGCGGGGGTTTTTTATTTTATTTTGGGGTTTTTTCCATTATTTCAGCCTGGAGTGTTTCTTCTCAGGCTATCGGGTCCCCTCCTACCCCTCCTTCTGGTTCATCGGTCCGGGGGGGCCCCCTTTTTTACCCGCTCCATGTGGCGGACGATTATGGTTTTACGGGGTTTTTTTTTCCCTGGGCGGCTGCGCGAGTGTGGGGGATTGTGTTCTGGTCCCCAGGTTCAGCGGGCGTGTCCCGCGCTTCTTTCCTTCGGGGAGGATGGGTTTGTGTTCCAGTGTTTGCACGTGTTAACCCATGTTTGTGTATTCTTTTCTCCCCCAGCCTACTCGTGCCCTTTGTGCTGCCTCAGGATGTACCGTGCGGGTCTCGCCTGACGGACACCTGCACTGTTCTCCTCACGCACCCTGCTTCACTCCCTTGGGTTACGACCCTTTGGCGTGTGGTGTGTGCCGCCCCTGGGCTGAGTTGTGTCGGGTTACCTCCCCTTCTGCCCGCTCCAAACTCCCTGCCCTTGCTTCTCTTCGTATGGCGTGGACGAGGGCTAGGAGAATGGCCCACAAACGAGACGGTTCTTCTTTGGCGTGGGTGGACCCGATTTTGGGAGCGGACCTGGGTTTATTCAGGACCCGTTACCCTTCTTCCTGTCTCTCGGAGTCTCAGGGGCTAGAACCTCCTGAGGCCCGAGAGATTGAGCCTGCTTCCCTAGACGGTACTACGACTCCTTCTCGGGGCTTATCCCCCCGGGAAGCGAGCGAGTCTGTCGCGCTGGTTCCCCCGACTGCCTCACCGGTACAAGGGCCCAGCAGGGAACCCCCAGCTTCGCCTCCTGCTAGAGCTGGCTCCTCAGGCCTCTCTAGAGGACGCAAGCGTTCGGCTAAAAGGTCCCGCCACTCCAGGAAGTCCCGTGCTCGTCGCCGTTCTCCTTCCTCCTCGTCTTCGTCGTCCTCTTCCTCTTCTTCGTCGTCGGGGAGCTCTCCTTCGCCCGCCCGCAATTCCCGCAGGGGTAAGCGGGGGGGGGACAGCCCCTCGTCGAGGAAGATAGTTAAGATCTTCCACACCCTTATTCCTCACGCTTTTCCTGGGGCTTCCGTCGCGCAACCTCAGGCTGTCGCTACGGAACCCGCTCCTGTTCCCCCGCCTCCCGCTGCTGCTCCCGTCGAGGGCTCGAGTCCTCCCGGGGATGTGGGAGTCCTTTTCGTGCCTCCCGTTTCCCCAGGGCTCGAGTCTCCGTCGGGGGACGTAGCTGAGGAGTTGGTTACCTCCGCACCTCCGTCCCCGTCACCCCCTCCTTCAGGAGACGGATACCTTCCCTACTCTTGGTCTCTCCTTCCTCCTGCTTGGACCCACTCTTCGGAGGAGGGCAGACTGGTGGCCTGGTCTCCGGACACAGCTCAACCAGACGTGTGGATCCGGAGGGATGACGTCGTGGTGAAGTGGGGGGCGGATGAGAAGGGCGAGGCTATTCCCTTCTACAAGGTCCGTCCTATCTCAGCGCCCTTACCCACTTCAGCTAGGGTGTCCTCTGCGGCTACCCTGGACGCGATGGGTTTCCTGGTGGAGTACAGCCAGCTACACTTGTCCGGGGCTTGGAGGATTGACCGCTCACACGGTAACACGGCTCTCCTCCTTTCCCCGGACGCGTACTTCCCGGGGGATAAGAGTGAAGGGGACCTGGATATTCCAGCCCTTCTCCTTAAGTCCCTGGACCACCAGAGGAACAACGCGCCCAGGAAGCCCCCTCCTCCGTCTTTCCCCGTCATCCTCCCTCATTCCCGGGCTCCCCCGGGCTTGAGGGAGTGCCTGTGGAAGACGGAGAAGGAGCCCCCGGTCCCCTATCAGCTGAAGGAGCCCGATGGTAAATTGAGGCAGGCGGAGTCTGCTACCCGTCTGGAGCTGGCCCACACCATCTCCACGGGAGCAGCCGCCTCTTTGATTAGGGACTGCCTCAACGCCCTAACAAACTCCTACCACGAGATGTCGGGTGTACAGCTAGCGTGAGTACCTTTCTCGTGTATCATGTTTGTAGGGATGCTGGGTAAAGGGTCTCCCTGTTACTCCCGGGTACTTATCCCCGGGTTCGCTCGGTTCTTTCTTTGTTTACCCCTTACAGTGACACCCTCTCTTCCATGGCCACCGTGATGGAGGGCGTGGCGGCAATGGCTACCCACTTCATGCGGGAGGAGGCGAAGGCGTTCGCCGAGGCGAGACTGGCAACCCGCCAAGCGGCAGCTAAATCTGCGCCAGAAATGGCACAGAGGGGAGTGGTACGAGCTGTCCCCTTGTCCCCCGCCCTCTTTGACCAACCGGCGACAGACACGATCTTCGCCTCCCTCCCAACGGTAATTAATTTACCAAAGCCTTCCACCTCCAAGTAAGTACCTCTCGTGTTCGTCTTACCCGAGTTGTCACGGGGTGAAATGAAAGGATTTTCGGGTCTATTTTGGGTCCTAATCATTCTGTTTGTCCGTAGGCCACGTGCCCCACAGCCAGCCAGACCAGCCTACCAGCCCCGGAGGCCCTCCCAGCCCTCCAGGCTACCGAGGCCCTCCTATCCCACTCCCCCGAGAGCACACAACAGGCCCTCCCAGAGGGGCCAGCAGCCCTTTCGAGGAAGGGGACAGGTCTCCAAGCCCTTCGCAAAGCCCAAGTCATCCTTCAACCACCCCTCCCAGAAGGACCGCGCCACTTGAGGGTCCCACTCTGGGCTGCCTCACAGGGTGGTCAGCAGCCTGGCCCACCCACGGCTGGGCAGCAAGGATAATTCGCCAGGGCCTGTCATGGCCCTGGATTACTGTTCCGGTGAGTAACTGTCATCCTTACTGTCTGACATATGAATTATGCCTAATCCCGTCCTTGGGCTACCGTTAGGTCAAAATCAGATTTTCCCTTGCGGTCAAAATCTCTGCCTCTCCTGTCATTCTCCCCCCAACCACCCCGGGTCCCTCGGGCCCCGGGGGATTAGGATTAACGGTACTCTCACTGACACCTGTCTTCTCCCGTTACAGCCACTACGTCTACCTCCTGCCTCAACCAAAGTGTCACTTTCGGTCGTCCCGCATGTGCGGGAAATGCGGGAAAAAGGGGTAGTGGAGCGGGCGACGGGAAGGGTCTTTCTTTCTCGTTTATTCACGGTCCCCAAAAAGGATCAGGGAAAAACGAGATTGGTGATGGACCTGAGCAAGCTAAACAAATTCGTGAAAACATTACATTTCAGGATGGTTTCGGTTGCTCAGGTCCGCACAGTTCTGAGGAAGGGAGACTGGTTAGCATCCCTGGATCTCAAGGATGCTTACTGGCACGTCCCGATCCACCCCAGGTTTCGCCGCTTTCTGGCCTTCCAGGTGGGGACCGAGACGTTCCAGTTTACCAGGCTCCCTTTCGGTCTTTCTCTAGCTCCGCGAGTCTTCACAAAACTCGTGAGGGTGGTGGCATCCCGTCTGGCAGAGGCGGGTGTCCCCACCCTCATGTACCTGGACGATTGGTTGCTTCACGCCCCTTCCAAGGAGCAGGTAGCAAACAACGTCCGGGTAGCGAGGGGAGTGCTAGAGGAAATGGGGTTTCTGTTGAACATCCCCAAGTCCTCTCTCACCCCCACTCGCAAGCTGTGTTGGCTAGGAATAGAGTGGGACTCTCTTTCGGCCACCCTCTCTCTCGCTCCAGACAACGCCCGCCGGACCCTCCGCCACGTCCGCCGGGCGCATTTTTCCCGTACTTTCTCTCGCCGCCAGTGGGAATCATTGCTCGGGTCCCTAAATTTCGCGGCCCCTGCAATGCCCCTGGGACGACTGAAACACAGGAGGCTGACGCGGGAGGTAAACCTCCACCTGTCCCCCACACACAGGGACCTTCCCAGGCAAGTGTCCCCCTCTCTCCACCGCCTCCTTCGCCCCTGGCTACGTCCCGGTGCCCTGCGTCAGCGGGTCCCCTGGGTGTTCCCTCCCCCGGGGATTACGGTGGCGACAGACGCATCGGACGTAGGCTGGGGATACCAGTCTTGCCTGGGACATCAACGGTGCGGGGGATGGAAGGAAGGGGAAAGGCTACTGCACATCAACGCCCGGGAGTTGATGGTAGCGAAGGAATGGCTCAACAGACACCCTCAGTTTGCCAGGATAGGCGTCCGCTTCGATATGGACAACGTTGCGGCCGTGCAGTGCCTACAGAAACAGGGCACCGTACGGTCGGAAATTCTCCTGTCCCTGTCAGAACAGATTTTCGCAATAGCGGCCAAGAGGGACATTCACCTCTCGGCCCGCTACGTGCCAGGGCGGGAGAACGATTGGGCGGACGCCCTATCCAGGTTCAGGGGGACGTCAGTCGAGTGGCAACTGCGTCCCCTTGTGTTCGAGTCTCTCTGCCTTCGCTACGGGACACCGGAGGTGGACCTATTCGCCTCCCCATCCACGGCCCTACTCCCTCTGTTCCTGACTTTCTCATCCAGAACAGAGGCGGGAGGCCCGGACGCCTTCACGGAGGACTGGAACAGGTGGGGTCATCTCTACCTCTTCCCACCCCCAGCCACTTCAGTCCTCCTGAAGGCGATCCTCAAGCTGCGCACTTTCAGGGGGAGGGTTCTCCTCATAGCCCCCCGCTGGCCAGCACAGCCGTGGTTCGGAGAGTTGTCCCGGTGGTGCCCGCATCCCCTTCAGTTGGGATCGGCGTGCCTCTCCAGCACCCTGTCTGCACCACTCCAAGCGTCACTGAAACTACACGCTTGGAGTTTCTACGGGGAGTCCTCAGCAAAAGGTTCACTAAGGAGACAGTGGACAAGATGTTGAGGGCTCATCGTCAGTCTTCGGTGCGACAATACGAATCGTGCTGGAAAAGATTCCAGGACTTCTTGCGAAGACACCCCTCCAGGGTCATCTCGGAGGACACAGTCCTGGAATTCCTCACGTGGCTCGCCGATTCCACCAACAGGGCCCCGGCGACGGTGCTTGCGCATCACGCAGCCCTGTCTGATCCCCTCCTCCTGGGTTTTAACATTAAGGTTTCGGAGAGGCCTCTCTCTCACCTGAGGATGGGGATTCGGGCGGGGACCGCACCTCACCGGGCCCAGGCACCCTCCTGGTCCCTTCATCGTGTCCTTTCCTACCTGACCTTCGAGGGGGTCCCTCTGGAGGTTTGTCACCTCCTCCAGAAAGCTCTCTTCCTGCTCGCCTTAGCTACAGGTTACAGGGCTTCTCAGTTGGCAGCCCTGACCCGTCACACAGCCTTTTCTTCAGTAACCCCTAACCTTACTTCCTTAACCATTTCCCCCTCCCCTGCTTTTCTAGCTAAGAACGAGCAGGCTGACGACAGAATTGGCCCTCTCGCAGTACCCTCGTTCCTGAGGGATGGAAATTTCCACCCCCTCTGCCCAGTCCACGCCTTTGTTGCATACGTGGAGGCGACGAGAGGGGCTTCTCCGGACCACCTCTTCTACAACTCTAGGTCCGGTAACCCTCTCTTCCCTAGGTCAATCGCTCGCCTTCTCTGCCGAGTGATAGAGAACGGGGATCCCGGACACGCCCCGAGGGCTCACAGCGTTAGGGGCGTGGCCGCCTCCCTCGCCTTCCTCAGGACTCACTCGGTGGAGAGGGTCAGGGATTTAGGGGGCTGGGCGTCCACTTCTTCCTTCAGGACGAGGTACCTGTTCCACTCGCTCTCCCCTACCCCCTGTGTGGCTATGGGTACTCCACCTCCTATTCCCCAGGGTCCCCGCGGGAGACACATGGGGGGGAGGGGCCGCCCGAAGAGAAAAGGTCGGGTGATTTAAGTCCCGTCACATCATCCCAGACCTCATCCACATCTTGTACAGCTTCATACTCATCCCCATTCTTCACGTGTACATATGGTGAAAGAGAATATATAATAAATTACATTGTTACGGAATTCTTGTGTATTCATTTTCCAAACAATTATTAACTAAGATGAGTGACAGGAGATATTATTACACAGGATATCTGGATCCTAGTGTCCTCCTTCATCCCCTCGGGATTACATTACCTGAGCGAGGGCCATAGCCCTAACTCAGAAGACTTGAATAAGGGGGGGGGGGGGAATGGGGGGGGGGAGGAAAAGGGGGGGGGGGAGTATCCATGGGAACCTCCCCCCTCCTCTCCTAGACCCGAACCCTCGAGTCTAACTATAAAGACTTTATGTGTAACAATTCTGGTCTATAACAGAATGGTCTACGGTTTTATGGTATACGCTACTTCTCCCCCACCACGGCGTTTCACCTAGCCAGTGTCGGGAGGGGCGTTAGCTGCTGCCTCACCGGGCTCGGTTACCTTTCCTGCCCTCCGCTCTCAACCACTCTTAACTAGCACGTGATTGCCTCCACCTCACCTCCCACCTACCGCATCGCATGCTTAGCAACCAGCTGTACTGGTTTCACTATACCAATAATAGTGCATTTGTCGCGGCTTCTAGCCGCTTAAATTGTATTTATTGGTTTGTGAAACCAGTACAGCTTCTACTGTCCCACCCACCTCCCGATGCGGCAGACACTCACTTCTTTCTCATTGGAGTGGACGAGCGGTATTCAGCGGAGGAGGGGCTTAATACCTCACCTCACCACCTCCAGGTGGCTCCACTATCAGTACAGCGCCAGATTTGAATTTTTATTTACTTCTGATGAACGTCACGGAATTGACCCTTCCAACCCAGATTATGCCTACACGGGGCCTGGGCTTGTGAAGGGGCCTATTCTATAGCAACCAGCTGTACTGGTTTCACAAACCAATAAATACAATTTAAGCGGCTAGAAGCCGCGACAAATGCACTAATATAGTCAACTTTACACCACCACCACTTGAAGGGTTGGTGGGGACCTACTAATTTCATCCTCACTCCACCCAACCCTACCCTACCCCACCCCACTCTCCACTCGTTTAATTAAATGAGCCCACGTCCCCCTCGGATACCTACCCCCTCACCACCACCATACATACAGCCAGCCAGCCAGCCAGCCTTCCCAATCCTAGCCCCCCCCCCCCCCAATCTCATCCATCCTCATCCCCACATCCTCCAGTCTCACCATCCCATCCTCATCCCTTCACCATTCAGTGTCATTCATACTCGTCCCCTCACCATTCATCCTCACCCATCCTTATCCCCACATCCTCCAGTCTCATCCATCCTCATCCTCCAGTCTCATCCATCCTCATCCCCACACCCTCCAGTCTCATCCATCCTTATCCCCAAATCCTCCAGTCTCACCCATCCGTATCCCCACACCCTCCAGTCTCACCCATCTTCATCCTCAGCTCCCTATCATCCAGCCGAGTATAAATCATCCCTACACACATTTATTCTCCATTTACTTTTCATTATGAAGAGAATTTACAACGTCTCTATGAAGTGAACCAAACAACTATAATTATGTCCAACACTATCAACTCTTTTGAAACCCTCCCCTAGTTAATAATCATATATTTAATTAACTGTTCATATAAATTGTTAGTAAAAAGTCTGCTAACCTGTCCAGCCAAGTATCTTTTACAACTTCGTCAACATAGTGTTTTTAATATATATGTTAGTGAATTATGTTGTAGCGGTAGATAATTATAACACCGGCAGTTTTTTTTTTTTTTTTTTTTTTTTTATCTTTTAGCATTTCTGTCAGGTGTATTTATTATATTATACAGTACATTCAGGACTAAGCATTGTACACTTGCAATCCAAAATTTGTATCCAGGCCTTGTTGAAGTTTCGAATCATTTGACATATACTATAGTGAATCAATTACAATGCTTATCCTGTTGCATATTATTTGCTTGAGCTCGCTTAATTAATACTCGATCATGCAGGCTATTCGAAGCAAGCCTGGGAACATATTTAGGACTGCGAGTGTACATAGCATACAAATAGAAAAGTACATGGTGTTAAATGAATCAAAAGTAGTTAATGTCGTCGCGTTCATTTATAGTAATTATATAGGCACTAAGATTATATATATAGACTTGACATACAGACATACCTACTAACACCCATATACTCTTCCTTATAATAATAAATATACACACTGGGAGTTATAAGTGTATATGTACTGTACACCCGAGCTCGATAATTCGCGACCACCTCCCCAAATGTTTATGTCGTCTGAGCTGGTAACACTGTGTGGGGAAGGTGTCATTGTAGGTGAAAGATTGTATCATGTCCCTCTACTATGTTCCACCTACTCTGATTCCTCACCAAATAAATGTTACCAGCTTAAATGGCATAAATATCTAAGTACGTGGTTGCGAATTTACGAGCTCGGGTGTACGTTCAGTGTTTGTTTATACAGGCTTACAGGTATCATTTTACTCTGGCATACATCGAGAAATTCATTGTGTTTACATATTTGTTGGTGATATTAATATATTCATTTTACCCCTATAATTATGTTTATATTATACCGTTTTGTAATCTGTGTGCAGTGTTTACCTTTTATAAATGCAACTGTAGTCTGTTTGGCGTGTCAAAAAGAAATAATTAGCTTTTTAGAAGACACATCTAATAGATAATGTATAACTATTACTTTATTACTATTATTGGGAAATTCTTTTGTGGGTGAAATGGAAGGTCTGTGATTCCTCCAAACTCCGCCAAGAAACAGTTACCCTATTAGTACGGTTGAGGACGTATGTTTACAGGCAAAGTTAGGAGGAATCAGCAGACCTTCCAATTCACCAATCTCCCCCTAAGCTACAAACACTCATACAACATAACAATGATGAGAAAGGGAGGTAACAACAAATATTTTTCATAGACAGTCCAATACCAGACACAACTCCTTATAAACCAGTAGGAGGTATTTTTTTGTGTTTGGTTTGCAGTTCCTTATTATACCAGCTAAATATTTCATCACTTGTGTCCTCTGGCTTTCATTACTACCACTAGCAGCATATTATAAGAGTACTGTGATAATATTGGTGAGTTGTAGTGTAATGATTCTTCCTTATAGTGAAACAAAATAAATGCATCTACGTTATACAGAGGCAATAAATTAAGGGGATATATAATAGAGTGTTGTTGTTGTTGTTGGTGGTACGAGTATATTAATCTGGAGCAACTTATTCCTCAAAACTATTCCAAGTAAAAGGATACCACTATATTTATTTATTCATTGGTTCTGTTTCCTGATATACCTAGGAGGACTCAAGGCACTCCAGTGTACTAAAAGTATACAATAGCCTTCCATAACAGCCTCCAGTTCGCCTTGATTCGTGTATATTTTATCGTGGGATATATTGAAGTGCAGCTGATATCAAAACTCCACTTAAACTTTCCTTTCTCAGTGTAATAAATTAAGTTGCTAATGAAGTACTGTACAACACATTTATTATATTTAGCACATAATGTCAAAAGGGTTACAGTGACATATGGTGCTATATATTTTTTTTTTTCCTCTCTCTCTCTCTCTCTCTCTCTCTCTCTCTCTCTAACTCTCTCTCTAACTCTCTCTCTAACTCTCTCTCTAACTCTCTCTCTAACTCTCTCTCTAACTCTCTCTCTAACTCTCTCTCTAACTCTCTCTCTCTCTCTCTCTCTCTCTCTCTCTCTCTCTCTCTCTCTCTCTCTCTCTCTCTCTCTCTCTCTCTCTCTCTCTCTCCTCTCTCTCTCTCTCTCTCTCTCTCTCTCTCTCCTCTCTCTCTCTCTCTCTCTCTCTCTCTCTCTCTCTCTCTCTCTCTCTCTCTCTCTCTCTCTCTCTCTCTCTCTCTCTCTCTCTCTCTCTCTCTCTCTCTCTCTCTCTCTCTCTCTCTCTCTCTCTCTCTCTCTCTCTCTCTCTCTCTCTCTCTCTCTCTCTCTCTCTCTCTCTCTCTCTCTCTCTCTCTCTCTCTCTCTCTCTCTCTCTCTCTCTCTCTCTCTCTCTCTCTCTCTCTCTCTCTCTCTCTCTCTCTCTCTCTCATATTATAGATCTGTTACTGTACTCGTCTTTCAACACCACGAATCCTTATAACATGGAAGGAAATTACATGTGGACTTTTGCTTTCGTCGGTACAGTAAGACACAGATACGCAGATCCCAATCAGCAGTACTCACATTACTCCCTATATATATGCAAGGCTTAGTTTTGTAGATGATCAGTACAAGGTGAATCAACAATCAGATATTCCCGCCAGCTTATTCTTCGTAACGTAGAAATTTGTCAACTATGATAATTATGTACACTCGCCATCCAAAATTTGTATCCAGGTCTTGTTTGAAGTTTCGAATAATTTAACATGCTATAGTGAACCAATTACAACGTTTATCCCGTTTTTCATATTTGCTTGAGCTCGCTTAATTAATACTCGATCAGGCTATTTGAAGTAAGCCTGGATACATATTTTGGATTTCGAGTGTACCCCGATCTAATAATTTAAGGGGATGGTGTTATACTTTCGGTACATTGGAGCGCCTTGATTCCTCCAAAGTAAGTCAGGAAACAGGACCCGGTTAACAAAAATAATAGGGGTCTGTTGCCTGGAGTAGTTTGAGGAATTAATTGCTTTTTATATGATTGTTGTTTAAAGATACTGAATTATGTATGACAATTATTATTAGCACTTGAAAATTTAATAGTAATGCTGGTGCAACTTTGGTAAATCTGGAGCAAATGATTCCTCCAAATTATTCCAGGCAACAGGCCACCATTATTTTTGCTAATCGGGTCCTGTTCGTGGCATACTTTGGAGGAATCAAGGCAATCTAGTGTACCAAAAATATCGTATCATCCCTTAATTAATGTTCACAGTCCTAAAATTCTTACTTCCATAACATTGAGAAACCGCTAATCTTCTATTCAATAAACACTAATCATTGCAGTGAAGAAATATTTAACCAAATTGTAAAAGTATCATATAACATAAAGCAGTGTTGATAATATTTCGATACTGATTCTAAAAAATACAAGAGAAACATTAACAGCCCTGGTTGCTCTTCAGACAGTGTTTATATTGTACAAACATATAATATAATACAGTACGTGACACCATATTAAGTCTATTTTAACTTGCTCTAGATATCATAACCTCAACCCTATCAATAGACATTATCCATAACATTAAGAAACCCTGTGATCATGTATGAGAATTGGAGGCCTTTGATTCCCCTGACTAGGCCACGAAACAAGCTCCTTCCATATACAGTAGGTGTGTGTGTTTCGTGGCAATATTCAAAGGACTCGTTTACCTCCAATTTTCTGACTACATCACAGGGTCCCTTAATTAAGATTATAATTACTGTAGAGTATTTTCACTTATGTTTCTTGGTATGGTGGTCCTACGTGTGTCACTTTCTGTCTGATCACACTAACGACACTCCACAAGTCGCTCACACTTTAGGATTTGTTAGACGGTTGCCATGTATGCCCCACACAAACCTCTCTAGAACCGAATTTGTTATCAGTTGTCTCACAAATTCGGATCTACAGGGTAGATGTAGAGCATTAACTTAGGTGTTAGTAGGGTGTGCATGGGTAGGGGAAGGGCAGGGATCGCTAAATAGTATTCCAAGTTACATTATCAATTGTCTTTACGTCTCCCTGGCAGTACATATAAATCCAAATTTCATTTAGTGGTTTCACAAGACCACTTGAGAGTCACTCTGAATAAGCCATTGTATAAGTATTAGGCTTCGAATATTTTCACTTGGGTTTCAGATTACACTAACATTTTTTTCCATAATGAATATAGCTTTACACTTTTCATATCGCTGATAGGTATATAATACACATATTTAAAGTAACATGCCTTAAAATAATTGTGTTTATAATGCAATATACTTATCAACTATAAATTATCAAATCTAAGATATTTTAAGATCAAATTTACATCCACATGACGTAATAAGCAAATATAATTAAAGAATAGGTCTGTTGTGTAGTGGACGAAGTGTGAGAAAGAGAATGAGTATAATTATATGCTTGGGAGATAAAAATGAGATGTGATGACGATAAGGTGAAGGCGAGAGAAATAACACGGAAGAATGAACGAGGGATGAAGAGGAGAAGGAGGAGGAGGAGGGAATAATAAGCAATACAGTGAGAATAATAATTGGAAAAGGTGCATGAGGAACGTGCGAGGACTCCAGGTGTTGATGACTTGAACGAGACGTATTTATGTGGAAACTCTTGAGGTTGAGTATATTGTTCTTGGATGTTGAGAAGGAATTAAAGTGAGGCTCCAGCGGTGTGATGTTCGTATAAATGTCCGTCTTAATGATGTTCCAGGATGCTTGAAGATGTGAAGTGCTGAGATGTGAAGGGCTGAGATGTGAAGGGCTGAGATGTGAAGGGCTGAGATGTGAAGGGCTGAGATGTGAAGCATTGAGATGTGAAGGGCTGAGATGTGAAGTGCTGAGATGTGAAGTGCTGAGATGTGAAGTGCTGAGATGTGAAGTGCTGAGATGTGTAGCGTTGAGATGTGAAGTGCTGAGAGGGATGTAGGATTTCACGCTGATGCTCGCTCCATCTGTAAAAAATAGCACTCATTAGAAAAGAAGTAAAAGGACATCATAATAATAATAATAATAATAATATAATAATAATAATAAAAATAGGTATGATAGTGCAGGACAATGACACAAAAAGGAACAATGTAAATACTAAGGAAATTATTTTTAGTGTTTGCTAAATTTGAGTGATATTTACAATGATTATTTTTCTTATGGTGAATATAATAAAAATAATGCACACACATAGGTAAATGTAGAACAAAATCATAATCAAGAAGACATGTGTAAGAAAATATACATAATAATTTAATCTATGAATTCAGAACTTAGCAGTACCTATCTAATATTTCCCGGATGAGAAGAATCAACAAATAATTTTCTAAGCAAGCTTGACAGAACCTGAAATGATTTACATTATACAAAATAGTTATATATAAAAATAGTTATCAGAAAGTCTATGGTTGCTTACATGTTGGGAAGGGAAGGGAATTGGACTAACAAACATTCTTACGGTAATATTTTGTAGTTTCCTCAACGACTGTAGCATAATAATAGAATGATAACCAACATTGTTACTGTATTTCGTATGCGACAATTTAATAAACAACATTAAGGGGGTAATTCACTTTTGTTACATTGGAGTGCCTTTATTCCTCCAAAGTATGCCAGGAAACAGGACCTGATGAACAAAAATAATGGAGTTCTGTTGCTTGGAATAGTGAGGAGGAATCAGTTGCTCCAGATTTACCAACACTGTACACTCCCCTTAATTTTAATCTCCCTTTGGTGTCGTCTATCTCACTAATACCTACTTAATTAATGAACTAACCTGCCTATTGAAAATGCAATCACTTTAAAATAATATGACACTGACAACACAAGAGCCTCAACGAATATGTATATAAATTATAATCCTTCTAACAAACCAAACTTTTAAACATTTTTGTATATAGAAACGAGGATTAGATTTAACACCGAGGCAGCACCATGCACCACCACTTGTCATCACCCGATTTGAAGGAGGGGCAACAGGAGCCGATATAAATCAGATACGCACGATATCAGAGTCAGTGTACAGAGACATAGCGGAGGGGTCAGATCTCACGAGTCCGGCCTGACAGCGACGAATGAAATAATAGGCATCGTAATATAGTGGACGGAAGGTGACAAATTAGTGTTGGGTGGCAGAGTGGTGGAAGACGCAGGGTTTGTGGTGGAGGAATAAAAAGTGGTAGATGGATGGAGGGGGGGGGGTATTACAATAACTCATTCCTGGCCACACACACACACACACACACACACACGGCGAAGAATAAAACAAAAACAGTAATAGTATAAGTAGAATTAGCAGCACGCAAACTCACGAGCAAAACTACACACACACACGCACACACACACACACACACACACACACACACACATTCCGAAGCAAAAACATAATCATTTCACACACACACACCACACACACACGCACACATTTCCGAAGCAAAAGCATACGCTTTTCACACACACACATACACATTTCCGAAGCAAAAACACACACACACACACACACATTTCGAAATAAACACGGTCCCGCTTCACACAAACCAGCCCCAACTCTTGTCATCCATCTCTCATTTGTCAACAGAGTCGGGCGTCCTCGGCAGCAAATATATATATAAACTCCCTCACACACAGTCATTCCCCCCACGTTGCCATCAAACCCACAACTCTCACATAATATAGCCTACACACCCATGCTTATCCATCCATAGTACATCCTCATTCACCAATCCACCATATGTATTATCCACTTTAAACTTTGCATACATCCACATCCCTCTTTATTTCCACTCTGGTCTCCACATGTGGCCTTACCTAATTGCATACATCCATTCACATTGTACTATAAAGTATTCATAGCTTTCAGTAACTCTCGTCTCATCTTTTTCAACCCACAGCCATCATCATCTAACAATTCTGAAATAACCTTAATCTAAAACAACCCCACCTACATTACATGCAGTACTACCACTCTGTATACACCCGACGCACCAAAACTCCATTACAACAAAAACACAGTCTCCCTCTTTCAACCATGCACGGCCATTATCTAACAATTCCCTATTAACCCAGAACAACCCCACCTACATTACAGACTACCACTCTATATACCAGACACTCATCATCACCTCCATTACAGCTAACGTGCCAACATTAACACCGAACATCAAGCACAGTCCACAGCTTTCAGACCCTAGGTATATTAATATTAATAATAATAATAATAATAATATAGATGTACAGTAGGTATGAGTGTTATTTCGATTCGTGATAGTTAAGCTGAATCTGATAAAGAGGTCAGGCAATCTTTCTGATTTGATTGGAGCCTATACTTCCCCGTCCAAATAATAGTAGAAAACGCACACTCTATTTATATTCTGAATAATAATACATTTTCTTGTACGGTTTAAGGAATCGGTAGCCCTCCAGTTTACCTAAGGCTTGAGATTATTCCCTTTTAGCAACGATGTAATGTATAGTCTGAATATTGGAGGTACATGTAATTGAGTCCTTCAAAATATTGCCACGAAACACCACCTATATGGAAGGAGCTTGTTTCATGGCATAGTCAGGAGGAATCAGAAGATTCCAATTCTCATACACTATCGCAGGGTCCTTAATAATTTGTGTGTGTGTGTGTGTGTGTGTGTGTGTGTGTGTGTGTGTTCGAAGGTGACGTGTGTTACTTCCTATCATAATAATGTGTGTGTGTGTGTGTGTGTGTGTGTGTGGTACTTGTTGACACCATGAATAATGTTGGGATTTATTTTGGGTTAATGATTAGGATTTTCCAGTGTAATTGCGTCGTGTTTTGTGTGGATTAAATGGATTTGCGGATTCGTGAAATGAAAATGTGCAACTGGATGAACCTTTCTGTATACAACTTTGATACCGTATACCTGGCTTTATGTTCATAGATAAAGTTTAGTTCATGAATTTAACTAAACTATTCTGTCTTAAGGGACCCTGTGATCTAGTCAGAAAATTGGAGGTAAATGAGTCCTTCAAAGATTGCCACGAAACACCATCTATAGGGAAGGAGCTTGTTTCATGGCATGGTCAGAAGGAATCAGAAGTCTCCAATAATTATCATACACGATCACAGGGTTCTTAACTTACTCATGCAGAGCTTACAAAATTACATATTTGATCATTTGTCAAGTATTATTTCAAACTATCGGCACTGGAGGGCTTCTGATTCCTCCAAAGTATGCCACAAGATAAATCCCCTAAGTAATAATAATAATAATAATAGACTGAGGGGATCTATTTCTCGGCAGATTTCCCCTCTTAATTAAGTGACTCCCTCTCATATGAACTTATAAAACACACTGTGCATCTAAAAAAAAAAAAATTATCTCTATCTTCGTATTCACCCACTAAACTATATTATCATCTTCCCTTCCCATATACACTTGATAAAGAATAATGATAAATAAAAGTTGCAGTGACAAAGGTTTTTTTTTCTCTCTGGTAACAACAATAATACTTCTAGTGCAATTGGATCAAGTATGACGGAGGGAGGGAGGGAGGGAGGGAGGGAAGGAGTGAGAGAGGGAGGGAGGGAGGCAGCTGCGGGAGTGAGTCAGCATAGGCGTTGTACTCCCTCCCACTCCCACTCCCACTCTTAGTCTAGCATGGACAGGAGGGAGGGAGGGAGGGAGGGACTGTGTTTGGGAAGTGGAAGAAGGGTGAAAGGGTGTTTAGAGAGAACTCTTAGTCTAGCATGGACAGGAGGGAGGGAGGGAGGGAGGGACTGTGTTTGGGGAAGTGGAAGAAGGGTGAAAGGGTGTTTAGAGAGAGAGAGAGAGAGAGAGAGAGAGAGAAGAGAGAGAGAGAGAGAGAGAGAGAACGCTTGTGGCATACGAAATCCAAAAACGTATAGGAGGATAGATAGGAGTCAAATGATAGGGAAATAGTGTACAAGCTCGTGAAACAGGTAACAAGAGGAGAATGATGAAGGGTGGATTGAGAGAGCACATTTACCACCATCAGATCACAATCACAACACACCTAATATGGATAAACAATGATGCTTCGGTGCAACAACACAATGTTTATACTCCAACACCCATGATAAACAAATGAGAAAGTGAGAGCCAGAGAAAAACATAGGCAGTAGGAACGGCAATAAACCTCCTAATGTGCCTCTTACGGTACTCAAGGAAGTTATTAAGTTTAATTTAAGGTGCTGAGAGAAGATATAGCAGACAGACAGTTAAGACAAACGTTCCTTAACTTAACTACACGACCATTCCAGTTAATGTTAGTAGCCAAAGCAAAATAATTTTCATAAACATTATAGAATTATATAGTCAGGAAGTTAATACAGTAAAAGAAAGCTAAACTTGATCCGTGTTGAATTGGTGTCTTTTGATTCATGATGCTACGATTAAGTTACTGGTGTAATTTCTCATGTTTCTGTTTACAATCCATTCACCATAGTTGGGTTTACTGTTCACCATTCGTTTGTTTACGAGTTGTATATTGCTACATCAATTTATGCGCGAACACACATGATCATACAGTACACTCTCTATGCTTTTATATTTTGGTTTCCTTAGTTTAAAATATATACAATCAGTTTATGAAGGGACCCTGTGATGTAGTCCGAAAATTGGAAATAAATTAATCCTTCAAATATTGCCACGAAACACACACATCTAGCCTATGTGGAAGGAGCCTGTTTCGTGGCATAGTCAGATGGAATCAGAAGCCTCCAATTTTCATACACGATCACAGAATCATTTTCGGTAATTTAGTTCCCTTTTGAAAACTAAGTACTGAATATCAATGTTGACGTTTGGATTTTGTAAGCAATGAGTAACTCTGTAGCAGGCAACCTTTATGTATATAGTTGTATAAATTCCAGGTTAGCTAGGAAAACTTTATTGTTGTGTTCCTGTGTTACATATAAAGTTTCCTAGCTAACCTGGAATTCATACAACTATATACATAAAGGTTGCCTGCTACAACTCCAAAATTTAAATGGACACATATATAGACTGCACTATTTACCGTAAAGTGAAAAGCTAATGTACTTTTATCATACCACCGGCCTGCAGTTGTACCTAAACCAGTACACCAGAAGCCCTATCATCATGACCCATTGATTTCTATACCTGGTGTCCCTCCTGCCTTTCCCCATATAAGGAGCTTCATTTGTAACCTCACTTTATCTCGTCCACGAACCTCCCGTCTCACACCCTCTCAACACTGGTCTACTTACACTTGCACTTCAGTCTGTTTCCCCTGATAAATTACTTGTTTTTATGCACTACGATACGAGGGCTGGGAAAACCTCATAACCAGTCCCATATTTTTTTGTGTTGCTGTATGTTCACCAATAGATGTCGTAAGCTTGCATTCACTTACCTCAGATAGATCATCACTCTGCTTCTTTTCACATGCATTACTGAGGCAAAGGATATATCATAATCGTTCTTCATGTATATTTCTCTACTATTAATTAATGACGCACATCATTTTAATTCTTGACGTGTCCTTTTCAAGATATTAATCTGCTTATACACAGCAACTCTGGCAATGTCGTATAGGAAGTGTCAAGTAGAGAGAGCCTGGTATATTCAGCGTTCGGCATCCTTTATTTTCTTTTGTATGATCATTGTTATTGTGGACGATATTACACTTTTGAGAGGTTCATAATTTTCTTGAAGTGTGATTTGTAGTGTTGTGTTTGCAGATATACATCAAAGGAAAACAGGAACTAGTGCAATTTATCTTGGGGTGCATGTTTCGCAAAGCATGACTTGGCACTTCCCTTTGTGTACACTCGTGAATAATATCATGTTACTAACCAAGTTCATAGATGAAAAGATCCTTGAATTTCACTAACCATAATGCAGTTTCAAAATGTATGAATCTTCGTGTCTTGGTTGCTTTTCGTAAGTCGTGTTCATGCTTCCAGAGATTGTTTGTTTTTTTTCTATATAAGCTTCAATAAAGAAAACTAATATCGGCAAATAGTACTAATAAAAAAATATAATATAAGTAGAGAAATATGTCTCATCTTTTAGTTAATCGCCTTGTGAGCCAAAAAACAAAAGTGTAGAAAATTATTTGGTCACACGAAGCAAGTAATAAAAGCTGAAACGAAAAAATATGATAATAAACTACACATATTTATGGTATAGAGTGCATGCAGTAACAAAATATTCACCACTGGATTGATTGTTTGCAATTATTCAACCCGGTGCAATAAACAAGGCAAACGTAGAGTGACTCGTTCGTCTGGCAGAGAGAGGAAGGATGGGGGGGGGGGGGAGGGATGAGGAGAGGATGGGTTTGGGGTTGGAGGATGAGGGGGATACACTGAAGGTTGCCACTGATACGAAGAGGAGAGATGGAGAGGGAAGAGAGATTGAGAGATGGAGAGGGGAAGAGAGAAGGAGAGATGGAGAGGGAAGAGAGGAGAGATGGAGAGGGAAGAGAGAAAGAGAGATGGAGAGGGAAGAGAGAAGGAGAGATGGAGAGAGAGGAGAGATGGAAAGGGAAGGGAGAAAGAGAGATAGAGAGGGAAGAGAGAAAGAGTGATGGAGACGGAAGGAGAGACAAATTCAAACGATGCAACTATTATATAATACTCTATCCCTTTCTATTTTACCTATTCTCCTTTCCCTATAAGTACTCTTCTTTCATCACCCACTACCCTTGATAAGCAAAATAATAATAATAATAATAATGTAGGGAAAGAGGAAGAATGAAGAAAAATAGAAATGGAAACTGAAACAAAAAGAAGATAGAGAATGAGATAGATAGAGTTTTGAATTACGAGGACACTTTGTACACTTGTGGGTATTGGAACAGTAAAGAGAGAGAAAATAAATTAAAAGCAGTGTGAAGTCAGGGAGAGTTAATTAAGTGACCCTGTGATATAGTCAGAAAATTGGAGATAAACGAGTCCTTCAAAAAAATATTGCTACGAAACACACACACACACCTATAAAGAAGGAGCTTGTTTCTTAGCATTGTCAAGAGGAATCAGAAGCCTTCAATTTCATACACGATCACAGGGTCCTTAAAGTATATATATATACAGTATATGTACGAATTCGGAGAAGGAAAGAACGCATGAGTTATGGAAGGGACCGTGGCAAATTTAGGAGAGCGAGACAGAGGGACAGAAAGAGAAAGTGTAAATAAATAGAAATAAGAGACAGAGAGGGGGATAAGGAGTAAGGATACGAAAATAGAAGTAATAGACAGAGCACGTGAAAAGTAAAAAGGGAAAGGAAACATAAATAAGAGACAGATAGAGGGACAGAAAGAGAAGGGGGAGAGAAAATAGAAATAAGAAACAGAAAGGGGTAAATGGGAAGGGAAAGAAAAGACAAGTACAGTATATATAGAAGAAACAGAAAACGAAATAAAAACAAAAAGGAGTTAGAAGAGAAAAGAAAGAGAAACACAAGTGAAAGACATAGGAGAGGATTGTATAAAAAGGAGACGAAGAAAGAAAGAAAGAAAGAAGAAAGAAAGAAAGAAAGAAAGAAAGAAAGGATGATGAAAGAGGGACGATATAAATAGAAATGACACAAAGCAGAGAGAGAGAGAGAGAGAGAGAGAGAGAGAGAGAGAGAGAGAGAGAGAGAGGCTATGTGTACTGAGAGAGAGAGAAGTTATGAATACTGAGAGAGAGAGAGAGAGAGAGAGAGAGAGATGAGAGGAGAGAGAGAGATGAGAGAGAGAGAGAGAGAGAGAGAGAGAGAGAGAGAGAGAGATGATGACTACTAAGAGAGAGAGAGAGAGAGAGAGAGAGAGAGAGAGAGAGAGAGAGAGAGAGGTGATGAATACTGAAAAAAGAGAGAGAGAGAGAGTAGAGTAAAGAGTAGAGAAGAGAGAGGTGGTGAATACTGAAAGAGAGAGTAAACAGAGAGAGAGTGAGTGATAGTGATGAAAACCCCGCCCTAGGAGTAATCCAGATCGATCTCTAGCGTGGTTGGTGTTGGCTGTCTGTCTGTCCCTGGCGACACAGCATTAACCCCCAGTAATTCCAGGCTTGTGCTCCCCTCACGTCTGTCCCCTACAATGCTTGCCACCTCTTCCAAAAATAATAATTATAATACAAGGTTCTAGGTATTATTGTTATTATTATTATTATGTTTGTTGTTGTTGTTTTTGTTGTTTTGATTGCTTTATCATAACTGCATATTATTATTTTTTTAACCTTGTCTGTTCTCTATTTTCTTATTATTATTGTTGTTATTTCATCATTAATTGGTTGTCCTTTCTGATATGGTGAGTCCTTTCCCTGAAGAAAAGTGGAGAAGAGAAAATGTTGAGTAGGATGGCTGCCAGAAGTGATGTGAAAAGGTGTAGGAGATAAATATGGTGAGATTGAATCAGTGAGAGGAGGGAGACGGAAGGAAAGAAATCAAGAAGGAAATGCATGGGCTAAATGGGATGATGGGATCTGGGTGACGGAGGAATATATATATATATATATATATATATATACTATATATATATATATATATATATATATATATATATATCGTAATGGCCCGTTGTGTATTGTGTTAATTATTATCATACGTAAATGAGATGTGTCCTCAGGGTAACAGTTTCATTATACATTCCGTCGGTGGGTCTAGTTAATGAAAGGAAACGTAAAATCATGAGGGAGGGAATAACCAACATTCCTCCAAAAAAAAGAAATAAAAAAAGATAAAATGTTTGTCGCCTGGTAATCATTTAATTTATGTAGGTAAAGCTGTACTAAATGTGCACGCTAGTATCAAGGAAATGAGATTACAGTTATCGTATGACTGTATTCAACGGCTTATTGAAGAGCTTAGGTATAGGCTACGTACAGGGAAGTGAAGAGCATTACGTGAGTTGCAGAGGTAAATGAGGCAGGAAGTACATACAGTGTTGGTAGTAGTAAAAATATGGAGCAACAGATTCCTCCAGACAAATCTAAACAACAACAGGCCACCATTACATTGGCTCATCTGATCCTGTTTCCTGGCATACTTTGGAGGAATATAAGCGATATATTAGTGCCAAAAGTATATATATTACCACCTCACGCTGCAGCAGGTTGGGATAACGACTCGACACATGCAACTTCCGGTAGCCTAGGCACTCTGGTGACTTGACGTAAAGAGGAACAAAACACTTACATGATATGAAAATTGGAGGCTTTTGATTCCTCCTGACCATGCCACGAAACAAGGTCCTTCCATATAGGTGTGTGTGTTTCGTGGCAATATTTGAAGGACTCACTCACCTCCAAATTTCTGACTACATCACAGGGTCCCTTAATTAAAAGAACCACGGTCACAGAAACGCCCACTCGAATTTATGTACAGTGTATTAAATATCTAAACCCAATTCATTCAGTTATTATTAATATAAGTATATTCAATTATTATTTATATAAGTACTAATTACACATTATTTTGGATGTCGATAATATTTTCTTGTTCATATTTTTCAACAGGTACTCGACACAGTATTATGTATAAAACGAAATTATGGCGTCCATCGAATATAAAATAGTTTATCAAATTATTTTTCCTTCACAGGTTGAAAGAATTAAAAATATATGCATATTATTTTTCGCTAAATCAGGTGTTGGTTTTTCTATCACTAAAAGATATATAGTTTGGCTACAGTAACCCCGTGTCTCTTGCCGCGCCTATATTATCTTAAAATGATGAGATAATTAAATAGCAAGTCATCTCTGAAGTTGATACGATAATTTTGTTGTTTTTTCATTAATTTACCACAGAAATAAATTCACATTAGAACACCACTGTTTGAAATGAGATAAGTAAATAAAAAATAAAATCAGCCGTCACGTAGAGAAAATTCACAGCACAATTTGCACATAATGTTTGTAATGTTCCGAGTGATTAGACATAACATCCAGGTGTTGTAATAATTTCATATATGCTGCATGCAATATTGAAGCACCAATATTCATATAATTATACATTTATTTTGTTTGAGTAATACTCTGACTGGCAGCTGTTATCATACGCTGGAAAAATGCTAATAAACATTGATGTATTTTATGGTATCGTTACAACTTCAAATTAGACTACATCTCTACATGATAATGAAAATATATATATATTACTATATGTTTCAATCAACGCATTTCTCTTGTGCTTCACTAAGACGGGTTTCAGTCTTAATTAATTCAGGTACCGGTATATTCTCACCAAGATTTCCTTCTGTTAAGCGTTGAGGCAACCTTTGCTAAAGATCTTATTAATACTCAATGTTAACTTCGTATTGCACTGCACATCATTTTTGCAATATTAGAGAAGAAAATAAGTTTCTGTATCAACGCGCATTAATTACCAGTGTTTAGTTTCATAGTTCTTTCAATTTTTCATATAATCATTTATCCTTTGCATTCGTTCGGACCTTTAGCACTAATTTGTGTTTTGTCGGTGTATTGATAGAGTTTCACATTATACTAGATCTATTCGGACTGGTTGTTAGAATTCTAGAGAGTGGATAACACAATTAGTCTGTCTTTTCCAATAGCATTAAATTTGCAATCCTAATAAGTTACAAAATTGCCAGTACAGGTTAAGTATTAAAAGTGAACACGCATTTTCCACTTTCCACCTGAAAAAACGTTCTCAATAACTCGATGGAAATACACAAAAAGTTACAAGTACAGATGACTATGGAACTTCAAAGCAAAGTGTATTATTATTTATGGGTGAGTGGAAATGGAAATAAGACCAAAAGAAAACCATATTATAAGGCACGATTATTCCTGAACCAAAGATGCTGTGTGTATGTGTATGTGTGTGTGTATAGCTTTAAGGAAGATGTTGGTGGTTGTTCTTGGTCTACCACTGAGGAGAAAGAGAGACACGAACATTATCAGATGAGATGGGAGATGAGAGAAGCAGTGAGTGTCGATGATGTGGCCTGGTGATAAATCTGAAACCCCGCCACACGAGAGAGAGAGAGAGAGAGAGAGAGAGAGAGAGAGAGAGAGAGAGTTAGTTTAGCGGGAGAGAGGAAAAGAGCAACAAAGAGGGGAGACGATGAATGAGAGAGAGAGAGAAGAGAGAAAGAGAGAGAGGGAAAGAGAGGAGGAGGGGGGGAAATACGAGAACTGGCAACCTCCCGTAGAGAAACACAACAGCCCCTGCGCACACGTCCCTCCTCCTCCTCCTCTTTCTCCCTCCCTCCCTCTCTACTTTCCTCTCTTCCCTTCCTCTCTTTCACACACGCACGACCTCTATAAGCCTTCAGTATATATCCGTCCCTAGAATAAGATTACCAAGATCCTCTCAACCTTTATTTTGAGTTCTCAGTCCATGGTTTTATGAAAGAGTTACTCACCTGAAGTGGGACTCTGAGGTCTGACTGAGGCTAATTCCTTCGTCTGTATTTTCACGATAAGAGACGCCAATAAATCCCTCCCCTACTGCTTGTGCCACCCGAGAGAGAGGTTGTCGCCATTTTGAAAACTACTTGCTTATTCCGTTGTCCTTTTCTCTCTCTCTTTCTCGCTCTATTGTATCATTCTTCGGCACTAATTATTCTCAACGCAGAGATGTTTATTGTGTTATCTATCTATCTATCAAAGGCACAACACATCATGGTTGGTTGGTTGGTTGGTGGGTTGGTTGGTTGGTTGGGAGAGGGAAGGAGTTGTGAGTGTATGTGTGTGTGTGTATAAGGCTGAGCAACACAGGAATTACGGAGATGGTTGTTGTGTGTGGACTCGGAGACCGTTATGCGGGAGGGAGGGAGAGTGGTTGGTTTGCGGTGGGGCCAGAAGGGGGAAAGTTTCAGAGAGAGAGAGAGAGTGAGAGAGAGAGAGAGAGAGAGAGGAAGGAGACAGAGAGAGAGAGAAGGGGAGTGAGGGATAAAGCCAAACAGGGGGAGTTTGATGGAACCCCCGCCACGCCACCATTGATCGACCAGCAAACTATGCACAACACAAACTCTCTCCCTCTTCCACTGACACTCCACACCACCACCACCACCACCACCACCTTCTCCACCAGCCAGCCTTCCTCCACGCGCGCCACGCCACGCCACACTCTCCTCCACGGCGCCTTGCAACACACTGCACCCTTCCACTGTGAAAATCGGCACTAGAGTGAGCCGTGGGCAGGCGAGCCAGCTCCTCTGTAGCGTCTGGTAATGGGTACTCGTAAATTTGAACCAAATGTGGGACGTGAATCGTGGCCATAAATTTTATTACTCTGCCCCTACGGCCAGGCGGCGTCTCCCTCCACCCTCGGGATGAACCAACGACTTGCCGAGCCCAGGGTGACGTCACCATACCACACTCCATGACTCACTGGGGAATCGTTTCTTGCAGGGCTACTGACTCACACGTTGCTGCCATGGCTTGCAAGTTCTGGGGACAGGGATGGGGGGTGTCTGTAACGGGGTCGAGCGGGAGAGCCATAACCCCAACCACCCAGCCAGCTGAATTCATGAATGGAAGGAAACGTTCGCACTTCCCAGCCACCCCGGTGACTGTTTGCCCACGAATTATATATTGTTGAAAGTCTTTTTTTTTTTTTTCTTTTTTTGTGCGTGTGTGTGTGGAACGTTATAGCCAAAGATTGATTTTTTTTGTATGCTACTTGCCACAGCTTTGGAATTCACGTCATCCTTCTCTATAAAAAGGAAAAAAAAGAATAAAAAAAAAAAAAAAAAGAAAGAGGCAATTTGCAGTCGGGCAGGAGCGGGGATTTGTCCGACTGTGAGGCAAGACGGGATGGAGGGGCGGCGGAACACAGCCCAAGGAAATTGCTCCCAAATATTCCCTGGGTTTCTATACAGACTCGACTCGCTTGGTGAATGAGGAAAAGGAACTGAGAAAAGAGTGGGAAGAAAACCGAGGGAGGAGAGGCTGGTTGGAAAGGGTATGTGTGTGTGTGGGGGGGGGGAAGGGGGGGGAAGACTCGTTGAATGGGGGGAAGGAGGGGAACTGAGATAAGAGGGAGGGGTGGAGGTGGAGGAGGCCTTTCTGTGAGTGAAGGGAGGGGGTCTCACATGGGGTCTCAGGTAACAGGAGAGTGGGAGGGACTGAGTTTGGTGGTGAGAAATGTATAAGGGAGACAGGGTGTGAGAGGAGAGAAATAAAGGGTAGGAGGAGGAGGATGGAAGGAGACGAGGGATGAGTTCTGGGGTTAGAGCTATATACTGAGGATGAAGTAAACTTAGTTGGTGCCAGTGTAGGAAGGATAAGGATGAGGAGATAATAGAGAAGATAGTGTGAAAGTGTGAGATTGAATACTACTGCTACTACTACAACTACTACTACTACTACTACTACTACTACTACTACTACTACTACTACTACTTACTACTACTACAACTACTACTAATACACAAAGTAGGTATATAAGTTTGATCCTACCAACACAAACATATGCAATCATTTTAAGAGTGAAAACATAACCCAAGATTGAACTACTTACTCGTCTACTGTAAACGAGCGAACTCCGACAAGCACTCAGCTGTGTTTATGAAGACGCACACGACGGACGCAAGTATACTGGAGTTGTATGTATGTATGTATGTATGTATGTATGCATTAGGTGAGGGAAGGAGGGTATACATCTTGGTATGTCTGTAATTTTACCATTAACTTGACGGCTCATGGGAGACAGAGGAGGGACCGAGGGACTTATGTATACAACTCACGCTATACTGTATATATACACTGCCTAATTTTGCCTTCATGCATCTCTCTTTCTCGAGGCACTCATGCACTGAAAGCACACGCATTCGTCACACGCACACATACAGAAATCATGCATTACTGTATACATGAATAAACTCTTACATTATTTACATTTCTATGACAGCATGCATGTTAGTTAGTTTCCAAATAATTACATTCATACACTGCTTGCATACATAATTATATACACAAGCAAAGACACATTAATGCAGAATCACACAAAAGTACACACACACGTATACACAGAGGCAAGCTAGCGAGGTCTAACATACACACTGCATACATTAAAGATTGAGGTCCCCGAAGCACGCACGTTTTTTGCCGGCGGAAAATATAGTCCTGTTGGTTGACACTTGTGGCTTCCGAGTGACTTACGGACGTGGTAAAATTGGAGGGCTATTGATTCATCCCAATTATGCTGCGAAAATATGGATCC
>JAWQEG010003819.1:0-23444 GCA_033782935.1 Petrolisthes cinctipes | reverse complement strand
TACAAACACACATTCTCTCTCTCTCTCTCTCTCTCTCTCTCTCTCTCTCTCGTACAAACACACATTCTCTCTCTCTCTCTCTCTCTCTCTCTCTCTCTCTCTCTCTCTCTCTCTCTCAGCAATAACAAAACTGCTCTTCACCACACAGAAAATCAACAACAACAACAACAACAACAACAACAAGGGCACACCACCACACCCAAGCTAACCCTCCTCTCTCTCTCTCTCTCTCTCTCTCTCTCTCTCTCTTGGCAATAGAGGCGCCTCCACTTCATATGGAGTGGAGGGGAGACCAAGCGAGTTTCCGGACTAGGGGGGGGGGGCAAGGGGCGGGGGGGCGACTGGGGTGGGGGAGGGGACAGAGGAGGATAAAGGAAGGGAATAAGAAAGGTGGGTGAAAGAGGAACGGAGAATGCATGGGAGGGGGGAGGGGGTAAGAGAGTGGTGGGTGAAAGAGATAGGGAGGGAGGGAGGGTGAGGGAGAAGGGAGGGAGGAGAGGGATGGAGGAGGGGTTAAGAGAGTGGTGGGTGAAAGAGATAGGAAGGGAGGGAGGGTGAGGGAGGAGAGGGATGGGTGACAGAGAAGGGAGGGAGGTGAGGGGGAGAGGGGGAATGGAAAGGGAGGGAATATCAGTGAAAAAGAGGAACGGAGGGGCAAAGAGGAGAGAAGGGAGGAAAAGATGAGATGAGATTGAAGAAGAGAAGGAGGGAGGGAGGGAGAGAGAGATAAAGTGGAGGGGAGAAAACGAAAAAAAAACGAAGTGGAAAGAATCAGAGGGAGATAGAGAGAAGTAAAGATATAAATGTATGGGTGGAAAGAGAGAGAGAGAGAGAGAGAGAGAGAGAGAGAGAGAGAGAGAGAGAGAGAGAGAGAGAGAGAGAGAGAGAGAGAGAGACCCCCGCCCCTGCTCTCAGTTTTTTTTTTTTGGGGGGGTTGGGGGGTTGGGGGGGGCTCCGGGGAAAAGCGGGTTGGGGGGAAGGAGAGAGGAGGAAAGAGGGGAAAATTATAACTGGAAATGAGAAGGGAAGTCAGAAGAGCAGGAGGAAAGGGGGACCGTGAAGGGGGAGGAAGAGATCGAGGATTTGGGGGGATGGGGGTGTTGTTGTTTGTAGGAGGCAGGGAATAGAGGGGAGGAGGAGAAGGAGGAGTGGACAATGGGGAAGCAAGCAAGGGGATAGAATGGGAGGAAGAATGGGAGGAAGGATGGGAGGAAGAATGGGAGGAGGAATGGGAGGAGGGGACCGTGGGAAAGCAAGCAGGGGGATAGAATGGGGGGCAGAATGGGAGAAAGAATGGGAGGAGGGGACAGTGGGGAAGCAAGCAAGGGGATAGAATGGGGGGCAGAATGGGAGGAGGAATGGGAGGAGGGGGACAGTGGGGAAGCAAGCAAGGGGATAGAATGGGGGGCAGAATGAGGGGGAAGAATGGGAGGAGGGGACAGTGGGGAAGCAAGAATGGGAGGAAGAATTGGAGGAAGAATGGGAGGAAGAATGGGAGAAGGGGGGGACAGTGGGGAAGCAAGCAGGGGGCAGAAAGGGAAGAAGGAAGGGGGCGCAAGGAAGCAAACAGAAGCAGAAGAGGAGGAAGGAGGAGACGAGCTGAAGGGGATAGGAGGTTGAGGAGAGAAGCAAGCACCGGGGGAGAATTTACAGTCGTGGTAAAAGTTTTGAGGGACACGTAACACGAGGAGTCTATAATTCTGATTCTCATATGTTGGCTATTCTATTCCTAAGGTGATTTTTTCATATTTCAGTACATCTTGAGTTACTTGTTGGTTAAAATAAAGGGATGCTAATTCAACAACTATCCCAGAGTATTTACACAGATGATAACTAAACAATAAATAAATAAATAAATAAATAAATAAATAAATATATAAATAAATAAATAAATAAATAAATAAATAAATACATAAATAAATAAATAAATAAATAAATAAATAAATAAATAAATAAATAAATAAATAAATAAATAAATAAATAAATAAATAAATAAATAAATAAATAAATAAATAAATAAATAAAAGAATAATGAATTTATAATAGAGGGTTGGAGCCAAATTACTAGAGATCCTATATATTTTCATCTCAAATTCCCCTTTGATGTTTACTGTTTGTTGACATCTTAATTTCTGAACACCATTCCTGGAAGATGTGGCAGGAAAGGAGAGGGTGCAATGGATTGAATTGTTATAAGGTGAAGAACATCCAGAGGGCGACAACAATCCGGGTGAATGAAATGAATGAATGTATGAAGGAATTTATTATGGTGAAATAAGACGTCTGGAGGGAAAGTCCTGTAAAATTATATGCAGGTTATTCTCTTTTTATATATATTAAATTCTTAGCATGTTATTCCCTATATATATATATTAATTTCTTATTGTTTTTAGGACGTTTATAGAGATGCATTTTATTTTGCTATGATGATTGTCTGTACTGTATTTTGTGGTTACTTTGACAGCATAATTATGTGTTTATTCGCGTGCTTGTATACGTGTATAATTATTCCACAAAGACTGTTCAGAATATCAGATATTTGTCAGGGCAGAGTAGTAAATGACTGGCTTCACATTAATGACTTTGGGGCCGCAAATAATATATATGAAACTGACGATAAAGAGACAAGTATATAGTATTAGAAGTTGCTTAGAGTGTGTGTTCCTTACTCTCTTGTTTTGACCTAATACAAGTAGCGATTTTGCTTGTTTGTGGTTTCATATTTATTTTGTGGTGCTTCTCTTGTGGACATTTTGCTTCTGCTTCTCTTATTGTTCGTGTCATTTCTTTCTGTCTCCCTTTTCTTCCATACTAATCTTTTTTTATTCCTTTTTTGTTCTCTCTCTCTTTTCGTTTTACTACCCTCTCTCTCTTTGTTTTTCTCCTCACTCTCTCTCTCTCTCTCTCTCTCTCTCTCTCTCTCTCTCTCTCTCTCTCTCTCTCTCTCTCTCTCTCTCTCTCTCTCTCTCTCTCTTCGTTTAACCCCCCCCTCTCTCTCTCTTCATTTTACCCCCCCCCCTCTCTCTCTCTCTCTCTCTCTCTTACTCCCCTCCCTCCTTCTCTCTCTCCTCTCTCTCTCTCTCTCTCTCTCTCTCTCTCTCTCTACTCCTCGCTTCCTTCCCCTCACCCTCCGTGCTTTATTGACAGTTTCTTTCTCTATCTTTCCTCTGTTTCTTACGCCCAATTTACTCTTGACCCTTCTTCCCTCTCACTCCTCCTCTTCTTTCTTGTCTCTTCTCCCCCTCTTCCTTTCTCTCTTTTTATTTATCTCTTCTCTGTCTCCTTTTCTACCCTCCTTCATTCCCCTCACCGTTTCTCGTTTTGTTTATCTCCTTTCTCTCCTCTCTTTCTCTTTTGTTTTTTATGTATTTTTCTTCATTCCTTTCCTCCTCTCATTTCCTCTTCCTCCACTCTCTCTCTCTCTCTCTCTCTCTCTCTCTCTCTCTCTCTCTCTCTCTCTCTCTCTCTCTCTCTCTCTCTCTCTCTCATCCACATTTTTATTTTTCATTCTCTCCTTCTCCCTGTTCATTCTCATTTATCACTCCACATCGTTTATCTCATCACTCACCTCTCCTTTCCATACTCTCTTTTCCCTCTCACTCTTCGATTTCCACTCTCTCCCGTTTTCCCTCTCCTTTTCTCCCACACACTTTATCCCTCTTTTCCGAAATTTCCCCTCTCACCCCTACACTTCCAACTCTCCCTTCCCTATCACCCCTCTCACTTTTCCCTCTCGCCCCTCACTCCTCCCTCTCACCCCTACACTTTCAACGCTCCCTTATCCCCTCACCCTTCCCTATCACCTCTCCCTTTCCCCCCTCTCTCCCCTCTCACTTTTCCCTCTCTCCCCTCACTCTCCCCTAGCGTCTGCTGCGGTTTCTACTTCACTTGAGAGGAGTGAGGGGAGAGCCATTTAATTTGCGCGGTGAGGAAATCCCCCTCACTTGTTTAACTTGGGGGAACAGAGAGAGAGAGAGAGAGAGAGAGAGAGAGAGAGAGAGAGAGAGAGAGAGAGAGAGTAAAAAAATTTGGATTCCACACGCCGTCGGAAACTACGTATACACTGTTGTAATAATAATAATAATAATAATAATAATAATAATAATAATAATAATAATAATTAAAAAAAAAAATATTATTATGATCACAATACGGTTACCATCACTCATTATACAGTAAGGTGGAGTCGTAGTTCACATTAACCTTATAATATATATATATGTTTTGATGATTTTATGCCATTTAAGGAGGGAAACTGGTGGCGGTAATTATTATTATTTTTATTATTATTATTATTATTATTATTATTATTTTTATTATTATTATTATTATTATTATTATTATTATTAAAAAAAGACCAGAGACACAAAGCTGGGATTCCGAGGACCCCAGCCCCATGAATCCAACCTAACGAAAATATAGCGTAGGGAAAGAAAGATGAGTTAGCTCAATAAAACCATATTAGCCCTATTCTTGAACTCAGCCAGTCCCACACCGTCAAGGCCATTCCACAATGACACAGACTAAGGGACAAACGATCGACTGAACTGACAAGTTTTACAAGTTTTAATACTGGAGAACAGTATTCCATTACAGGTAAAACAAAGGAGTTAAAACACCGCAGTATCAATGAGTGATCTCCGAACACACGCCAAGCTCTACGCATAATACCCAACTTTTGGGAGACAGACCTCGAGATTGACCGCACATGCTTATCATCAAATATAACTCCCAGAATAACCAAATTCTCAGACCCCCCATTACAGTCCCATCAAGAATCAAGGGTGGCGATAAAGGATACACCGTGCATGTGAAACCGAGAGACGACCATTGCCCTAGTCTTGCCAGCATTAAACCTCATACCCCACAACCTGTACCAATCACTAATCTTAACCAGATCACGATCCAATGACTGAGCAACAGAAATCCTGGCACCAGGGGTCGGCACAACAGCAATGAGGATGGAATCATCTGCATAACCATACAGGTCATTCTCCAAAATGTTAAAAACTTCAGAGGTGTATAGTAGGAACAACAACGGCCCCAAGACACTAACTTGGGGCACCCCAGACACTAAATTGGAGGATTATTAAATTCTCCAAACGAGTAAGACAATATACGATTCCAATCCATAACTCCTAGAACCACCTGCATCTCTTACAGACAAGTACACATCAATTATGCTATAAGAAAACATCACTGAAATATATCAATCCCATACATCTCACACAGAAATGGTATATACACATCAGTGAAGACATAATAGTACAATTCACAATATCAGTCACATACTCGTACATTACAGTATATTACCCACAGACACCATAAACACACACAATATTTGGTATCAGTGAGACATATTATTTATCGAGTACATCCCTCAAACCAACAACCGAGAAAGAACAGAACAGCCCATGCATGCACCTTGCTAATTTTCCCCCCACCTAGCCTATACCCCAGCAACCCACCCACCTCCATTACCTACCTACCTACCTACCCACCTACCTACCTACCCAGCAACCCACCTACCGTACCTACCTACCCACCTACCTACCTACCCAGCAACCCACCCACCTACCGTACCTACCCACCTACCTACCTACCCACCTACCTACCCACATACCCACCCACCTCCATTACCTACCCACCTACCCACCCACCTACCTCACCTAAAACAATAACACCCAGCATACATAATAAAGATCCTGGATAGTCCCCCTTCCTCTCTCCCACCCAAGCAATGTAAACAAAACCATGTGCGTGCGTCCTCTTCCCCTCCTCTCCCCTCCCTTCACCCTTTACGGCAAGAGATGTTACGGCCCAGTTTTGCGTGAATTTTTAACCGGCGCGGCGATCTGGTGCGCAAACACTCACTCGTCTGGCAGGGTGGGCAAACAACCGGCTGCGGCCCACTGAACACTTCTCTATTAATCGTGCATATATAAGTTTATGATTGATATCGGTTTGGTATGTGTGTGTGTGTGTGTGTGTGTGTGTGTGTGTGTGTGTCGTGATTTGAGACAGCTGTAGCTATGCCCGGTGTTTGTGATGGTTATTGTAGCTTCATATTATCATTCTGCTGTTTCTCTCTCTCTCTCTCTCTCTCTCTTCATCGGGGTCAGCCAGTCTATACACTCGCTCTCCCTCATGCACCACCACCACCACAATTTCGTCTCTCCCTTATACCTTCACCACTCAGTCCCTAACCACGCCTTTCCACTACCACCACCACACCTCCCTCTCTCCCTTATACCCTTCACCACTCCGTCCTCAACCACACCCTCCCTCCACCACCACACCTCCCTCTCACCCATATACCCCCACCACACCTTCCCCAACCACGCCCCCCCCCCTCCACACCTCCCTCTCTCCCATATAACCCCACCACACCGTCCCCTCCACCACCACTGGGAACAGAACGATACGACCCCCCGCTGTGTCATGATTTGATTACATACTGGAAACAACGGGTAATCGCCTCTCCCGCCAACCTAATATTGTTTTTAATGGAGGGGGCAGATGAAGTAACTAACACACACACTGTTGACGAATTATTGAACGCTACTGATTGATCCAAGCTGTGCCGAAAAACAAAACAAAAAAAAGAGCAGACATCTGTATTGGGCCGATTGGTTTCGTGGCTCAAGTTTGGGGAATTCGTAGCACCCTGCAGTTAGAAAAAAAAAAAAAAAAAAAAAAAAAAAAAAAAAAAAAAAAAAAAAATCTTATCCTTTTATAGGGAAACTACAGTGAATGTGATATTTACTATATTATTACTATATTGCTTCACCATTACTTAGGCCATTGAATGTAAGTGATCCCAGCAAATATATATATAAAAAAAAGGGCCGTAGGCAAGAACATTGGTGGTGTATACTGTACGATGGCTTGGTACCGGTGCGATGGCTCTGTAGTGTGTCTGTGGAATCATCGTATCTGTACTACACCATCGTCAATACCATGTAAATTCTTGACTACGACTCTTGCTTAAGCCGATGTTGTATGTTGTATGTATGTCACTTGAAATATATTAGCACTTGATTGAGTTAGACGGAAATCATTAAACATAAAACATTAAAATTGGAGCTTTTAATTATTTAAGAGAAAGATGAATGGGAAGTGGATGTGTAATGCTCAGAGGAAACATTTATTCTGTCGCAATTTTTATATGTAATTCTGTATCAGCTGGTAATTATTTCAGTAGATGCGGTAATGACATGGATAATTACGGAAGCAACGCGTGGAGATTATCCTATAAAGAGTATTTGTAGAGTATTATGGTTGAGAGAGGATGGGGGTAAAAAAGTTGTGTGTTATTTATTTTGACTGATGACGTATATATTTATGAGGCTAATGAGGTGCATGGCGACATCACATTATACTGAGGTATACAGGAATATGGGGTAAGGAAGGTTTGTGTTTGTATAATGAGTTACTGTAATTTTAGCCCTTAAGCAATGGATGAAAACTTTTTTTTTTTTTTTTTTTGCCAGACTACTGTAGTATTTCTGGTATTTAGAGGTTAAAGACTATTTCGAATATCTAATAAATAAATTTTGTTGGCCAATTAAAGGTTGATGTTGCCTCCAAAGTGTCCCACAAAACAGCTGACCTAATCAACTACAGAGACAATATCATTACTGTTTTTATTTTATTTCTTTATTTCTTTATTTAGTTTTTGGGAAGGTTGAGAAGGATCAGCAACCTCCACTTTGCCTCCAGACCAAATCTTAGCCCCCCACTTCCTATCGACGTCACAAGGGTTCTTAGGGTAGATTAGTTCTGAGTCTGAGAGGGTTTTGATCTCTTCCCTTAGAGTGGAGGAGAGTGGGATCAGATCAGAATAGGATTATACGGAACATATATATATCGAGTGCGAGAGGAAGATAGATACACACAACGCTGACGAAGCCATACCACCCAGAGAGAGACGATATAATTATGTGGTTCCTTGTCTTTTATGGTCGGGTATGTAAGTTCCTATAAGTTACAAAAATTGGGTGGTGGATCGGGGTTGTAGCATTGTTAGTTATTATTCAAAACTCATTATCGGGTTTATTATACACAAGTAGGACTATCTGTATACCTTTAGAATATTGTTTTCACTATGAACATACAACAACACTCCCTCCCTCCTCTTTTATCACCTCTCTCCTTTTACAGGGTCTAATTAATTCTTCAAATGTCCCTTCTTTCCTTCTCTGGCTTTGAGTAGAACTATGGTGAAAGAATGAAAATATAATATACAGTAGAATGACCATGATTGTATATGCTTTTTTTTTTTTGCCGTAGTTCGAATCCCACAGCTCTCAGTGCATACAACTCTACATAAACAATTTACAACTGCTCAGGATATATGTTTTATTTACCCATATGCATACAAGGGTGGACTGAGCCAAGTGAACAAGTATGGCCAAGCACTTATGAGTTAGTTAAGGAGTTGTTTGTAATCTTTCTCTCTCTCTCTCTCTCTCTCTCTCTCTCTCTCTCTCTCTCTCTCTCTCTGGCCTTATTTCGTCATGTTCTTGTATCTCATATCTTGTTTGTTTTGGTGATACAACGATACTACCGACTTCCTCAACTCGTCCCTGATTCCTTAGTGTTTATTTTCACTCGTTAATTAAATGGACAGAAACCCATCTTACATACAGTAAGTGTCAGTCAAGTAGTGTATTCTAGTTTAATATGTTTCTGTTCATGTTATCCATCTTTCAACCCGGCCTACATTGTTTATTATATATTATATCATTTTATCGTCTGCATAACGTATGAAGGATATCCAGTTAAGAAAAAAAAAATCTTTAGTTCTATTAATTTGTATTCTAAAACACTTCATGAAGCGAATGTTCAGTAGGTGTTGGCGACCTCCAGTGATGTGTAGGTTGGGATCGAAGCCACTAAGCCACTATACCATAAAATTATCCTTATGTAACACCTACTGCATATAGTACAGTACATTCACCCTAAGTCGTTCGTAATCTCCTGCACTTAATTTCCGTCATATAACCTTTGAAGCCTCTTACTATTTTCCTTTGATCATGAGTACATAGAGAACAGCGAAGGTACAGTACTATAGATGCAGTTCTCTAAATATGGCCTTCAGGGTCTTATAGATAATTTCATCCTTTGTAGATTCGTGATGGTAGACGCTTGGTATTTATTGTATGTAAAGAATAACATGGAACATATATACACTAGAGGTTAGATTGTGCATATTCACATAATGATTGATGAGAGACTTTTACTATACTGTGCTTCCCATCATAGCCTTCTTACTGAGTGTCATATTACGGCAATACAATGGCTGCATGATTATTATTTATATTTATTAATGATGAGGAATATTACCGGGCGAAAAGTATCAATACCAGACATTTTTCTATATGGGAATTAATTCACATGCATTCTTGTGTGTTTTCTCATTATTTTGTTCCCAATATACGCATGATATAAAATAATGCTGAATTTTTTTTATTCCTTATAATATTACGGTCGGAGTCACATTATCTTTCACTTTAATTATAGCTAGTAAATATATTATGGAATTTTAGATAACACAGACTACTAGAGAATTTATCCCGTCTATACACTGCCCTGGTACCGTCCCCGAATTCTGTTTTGTTGAATAACAGAAAAGTTGGTCGGTACACTTCACTGCACTGATTTCGACATATACATACATACATACATACATACATACATACATACCGGTAGCTTTTCCTGCTCTGGCATTCCTTTATCTCTGTGTGTGTGATATATATAGTCTGAAAATTGGAGACAAATGATCCTTCAAAAAAATATTGCCAAGAAACACCACCTATATTGTTTTCGTGGCACGTATGGTCAGGAGGAATCAGCTGAAGCCTCTAATTTTCATACACGATCACAGGGTCCTTAATTCTGAGTACGGAAACTAACACCTATATCTTGGTTGTTGTAGGATTCCAGTCAATCTCAGCTCCACTTTTAGCCTATCTGACTTTAGGCATGTGCTGGCCAAAAGTATTATTTTATACTTGTGAAAAAATATAGTCTTTAGTCGCTAAATGTGTACAGTACAGAGCAAATATTAATATATATATATATATATATATATATATATATATATATATATATATATATATATATAGCTATGGTATTTTCCCATATAAATGATTTTATACTCATGCTTGTTTTTTTGTTTTTTTCCTTTCGTCCTATGCCTTCTCCTTTTCCTCCTATTCCTGCTTCTGTCCCTTTCTATCTGTTTTATATATATACATTAAGGTGACTTTTATTACTTTATATCTCCTCGTCCTTCTCTTTGTTGTACTTTATACTTTTGTTTATTTTCCTCGTGAATGTGTTATTTATTTATCCTTTCTTTAATTTCAGCCAACATATATTCTACTTTAAAGACCTTGTTGTGTCTGACTGAACAATAAAATCCGAGTGGGTGGTAATCTATACGTGCTCGATTTATGGCAATGGGATCATTCAAAAACTTTCCCTTCTTTTTTTAGAGAGAGAGAGAGAGAGAGAGAGAGAGAGAGAGAGAGAGAGAGAGAGAGAGAGAGAGAGAGAGAGAGAGAGAGAGAGAGAGAGAGAGAGAGACCTAAATTTCTATGTACAGTACAGTATATTAAAGTGTGTGTATGTGTGTGTGTGCGTGTGCGTGTAAGTAGAGTGAAATACGACACTCACAGACACCACACAGTACACACATACACATACACTTCTCCACACATAGGCTACACTCCCTTACCCACACGTACACTTCTCCACATACACACACTCTCTCACTCAAAAAATATATCGCCTTAATGACCATTACGAAGTCAATAAGCGTTAACCCCAAATAACAAACAAACTGTAAGTAAGGAACAGAGTTAAATGGAGGTTTTGGTCGCACTAGATGGGTGAGTGAGTGAGTGAGTGAGAGTGAGTGGGGGTGGGAGGGTAAGTGGCTGTGTGCTTCGAGGAAAACTTTATTGATTTGTGTGCGTGGTGGTATGGTTTGTTGGGGTTATTGATTTATTTCTCCTTTTTTTGTGGATGTGCAATGACTCGCGGGTGTTGACAAGCTCTGGGTGGAAGTGTGTGTGGCTTAGTAATTTGTGATGTGCTGCTGGCTATATGGTGACTGCTTCTTTTGTTAATATACAAAGGAACTCTCATGTGTAGAGAAGCCTTCCTTCACACTGACCATGCTTTGCTTCTGTTTCTTTTTTAGTTTGGATTTGTCTCAGTTGCTGTATTATTAAGGGGAAATTTTCTAGTTGGTAAATTTAAGGCAATTGATTCTTCCAAACTACGCCTGAAAACAGACACAGTCAATCGTACTAATGGGAGATCTGTTTCTTGGCATAGTTTGGAGGAAGCAGAGACCTTCCAATTTTCCAACAAGAGATTTTCCCCGTAACTCTAGGTACAGTACTTGATCATGGTTTAGGAGATGCATCAATGTTCTTTGACGCCAAACACACTGTACGGAGACATGTTTGAGGCATATTCGAAACATTGCTTCGGCCAGGTTCACATTCATGTTCGAAATTTCTCGCTTGAAAATTCAAACACTCGAGTGGACAACATCTTACTGAGTGGACGTGACTTACTGCGCTGTCATATAGGGAATTTGTGCCGTGTTATATTGACGTGTACCGTGCTATGAGATCTTACCAACCCTCATTATAAAATAGAAAAAGTAGTGTGATACATGGAGGGCAATTGTTGAGGAACTGGTTGAAGTGATAAAGAAGATAGAGACACCAAGTCAATTTCGAAGGGAATTAAAGTAATTGAGGCCCAAATCTGGTATTGGAAGTGATGAGGTTTACAGTGGCAATTGGTTTGCCTTGAAGAGCCTGACTTATTTATTGGACAAAATGAAACCGAGGACATCATCAAGTGCTGCAATGAAGGTAAGTAAAATAGTCCATATTTATTTTACATGCTCCTGTGTAGGCTACAGTTATTAGATTGCTGTAGGAGTGTAGGTACTGAATATTTATACGTAATTACGCATATGAACACACAATAAGCATAATAAGTTATATTTGTATTTAATAATAGGTTATTAGTACTGCCATACTATCGCTGACGTTTTGAGGCATTAGTCATGTACCGTGAAACAATATGTCGTTATAAATCATATTCCTGTGTTTATTTACCATCTTATAACGAGGGACGCACCTAGTATCGGGGACGGAGTTAATTTATAGCCTAACCACATCCCGTATAACAAGTGTAACAGGCGCTGCTCTAGTAACAGTTCCTCCTCCATTGCCATGTCGACGGTAACTACCAGATTGCCAGTTTATTTTTGTGTCCTCGTGTGTCGGACCCTCATAATGTCTGAACTTGATCAAATCTGTGTTGATTACAAAATTTTGGACCTAAAATGAACGGCAGGTTTACCATCAAGTTGTGGCTTGTTCAGACACATGTAGGAAGAATATTTCAGACATGTATGAAGAATATTTCAGACATGTATGAAGAATATTTCAGACATGTTGCCGGGTAATGTTTTGGGCTTTTTGTGGCAATGATCTTGAATTAATCACACACATTCACTTTCGATGCCTCCACTTGCAAGACATTATTCATTTCAACTAATGTCTGAAAACACTTAAAATATACATTCCGTGAAAAATAGGCCTACTGGATGGAAATTATAGTTGATGTGCGCTTTTAACAAACACAATTTGCAATAAAATGCATATCCAATGTATTTTATGGAGTTTTATTAATACATGAGAAAAGTACGTTAAGTGCTTTCTAGATGAAATGGTTAGATAATTGTCACTCTGCGAATATTAGAATATGAAGTATGGAAAACATGTTTGCAATTAAATTCTGCGTTTTCAAAGCCAGTGAATAAATTTTAATGTTAGTTTTATTGAGTAGTAGTTGGTGTGTGTATATTCTCTTATCGACAACATATATTATTTTGCCGTCAAAAATTTTACACGCACATATAAATGAAAATATACGAATTAAGATTAAAATTGCTGCGTTAACCAGAATAAATATGGGAAGGTGTGTAGTGTAGTGAAAGAATGGTTTAAGAGAAAGAATGGTTTTATGAGAAAGAATTGTTTAAGAGTAAGAAATGGTTTAAGAGTAAGAAATGGTTTAAGAGAAGGAATTGTTTAAGAGAAGGAATGGATTAAGAGTAAGAATGGTTTAAGAGAAAGAATGGTTTAAGAGTAGTATTGTGGTGTGAGTGATGAGACAGTGGTACTCAGCAGGTGTTGGGGAGATGCAGGTGACCACAACACTATCAAGGATAAACTGACTGGCTGTGTCATAATAATGCTTAACCTGGCGGGGGTTCTGCGTTTAGCTCTCTCATGCAGTGGCGTTTCTCTTCTTAAAGGAAGGTGTGATTTTTGTCGGGGAATGGGAAGACGCATAAAGACAGACGGACACACACACATTCCTCCAAACTGTACCGCAAAACATCAAGGTGTACCGAGGGATTCTGTTTCGTGGTTACATTTTGAAGGAATCGGTAGCCTCCAATTCTCAGACTTCAACAGGCACACGTGGAGTTGTAGCCTATCCGACATTATGGTTCCATTATTAGTTTCTCTGCAGGTGCTTCGTATTTCACAACACTAAACTAAATATATAAATGTGCTTTGGCCATCTAAGTGTAGAGTTAAATTCGTTCATATGTTCTTAACTTGAGTGAGGAGGTTTACAGTATCATAATGTTTATGAATAATATTGTGATGAGCGTATACAGTAGTTGCCGCAGTAAGGGTGTGTTTGTCTGGCCAGAATATGGAGGTATGAAAATCGTTGGTTCCTTACTAATATCACAGACAGATTTTCTTAAATGACAGACGGTACAGCCATGGCTGATAGTGCTGGACCAGGGTCCAAGAAGTGTTGGAGAGCAACTGAAAAGAATTCGAAAAGGTGACTTACTTCTAAACCTCTCTCAACGTTGAGAATGGTTTGGAATACTCACTTGTTCGAACTCTGTTCAGTTGCTCTCCAACATTCCTTGAACCCTGGTCCAGCACTATCAGCCATGGCTGTACATTGGGAGAGTCCTACATGTCCACATATAATAGTTTGTTGTGTGCTACTTCATGGAATTTTAATTATGGCGACCTCAAGGTTACTGACTCATCCTAAATGTGACAGGAAACGGATCAACGTAGTATATAGGTGTTGTCTTTTGGCACACATTGGAGGAAAAAGTAGTTTTCAATGTGCTGACGTCACACAGCCTATAAGTGAACCACAGCATCATTATTAACCATAACAAAAGTTCCTGTATTAGTATATAGGTGGCAAATTAATATTACAGGATAGTGTTGCTTATTATTAATTGAGGTACAAAAGTTGTGGCCAGGTAACGTCGGCTATAAAAATAAAAATCGAAAGAAACTCAGCAAGTGACGTTAGTGATGCATTAACTAAGAAGTGTTCACTGAATTTCCCTGAGTATCTGACGTCAGTCACACTTGGATGGTTCACAGAGAATGCTTTTTTTTTTAACATTGTGAAAATCAACAGTTTCACATCTCATTCTTCAATTTTTATTTTCCTTATTAAGGAAATGAAAAGCAAACCTGGGCAAAATATGCCATATATTTTTAGAACGTGTTACATGGACACAATAATATTTATAGTGAGTGGAACCTGCTCCAAAATATATCAGCTACACGGCAGCTATTGCATATTTGCAAACATACAAAACATATAAAAAATAAAATAAATTCCAGCATGCCTTAATTAACTGTATACCGTACTTTATTATATATACACATACCGAAACTGCTATGAAGAAATATATTATGTATCAGCTCATTACTCCCTCAGAGTTTTCCTTCCAAAATTCTCTGGATATCTCAAGAAACTATTGGCTTCCTTCCTAATGGTGGTTATAAGTCAAGATGTTATTTGGGTAGTGTAGTGGTGTGTAGGGAAGGGAACTCATCTCATTACTGTTAGACGGTAATGATGTGATGCCATGAGTCACCGCCTCGATTTCTCACAGAATGACAGTAGTTGGAATACTTTACTGCATCCTGTATTAAAGACTACGATTGCCGGGTATTCTCTCAGTTTACAAATTCATTTCTGTGTTTCCTGGATTATTCATGACATACATACACTTGTCAGTTGTTGTTGCATCAGAGGAAACGCACTTGGATATTAACATTAGTCCACATTTCTCGTCATGGTTTCAGATGTCACGCCCACTTTTTACCAGAGCTTTATAGAACTTGTATAGAACAGACAGTGTGTGGTAAGAGGATCATTGAGATGTTTCTGAAAGCGAGCCACAATGGATTTTTCTACCACGATAAGCTAACATTTTTGACCACATAAACCCGGTCTGGATTTTGCATTTTTTTACACCACCATACGTCTGTTTATTATTTTCTCAGGGAAGCAACTATCACTTCTCAAGACTGCATATTATACTGCTTCTATTAACCCTTACCCATAACTAACTAGCGGTGCAATTCATATATATATACCAAGTCAAGAAATATAGCCAAGGATTATTATTTTAGAGAATGTGTGGTAGAATGAGGTGTGTGTGTGTGTGTGTGTGTGTGTGTTGTAGGCATGAGGCACATCAGGATTCTTATTAAGATTCATGGCAGATAATTATAAAGATCCAGAGTGTAGGTCGACCATTGTTTTATTTACCCCCCGTGTAGTGTTTAAATGATTCTAAACACACAACAACTATACACTTTCAATGATAATACGATATACTCTCATCTTCTGGTTCGAATTTATCCCGAGAACCGTATTTTTATGTGTACTTTTTCCATTTATATATATTTCACATGTATTTCATATTATATTCTTTTATTCTTTGTAACGTAGCGACAACTCTTATTAAATAGAGAAAACGTTTAGGTGTTTTCATGAGGTCACATTATAAACGTCAAAGGTTTATTGTGTTCATGGTGTTATTGTAAAGGAAATTACATATCACAATACCAAATAATTTCCTTGATTACGAAACTACAGTGAAGTCACGTATCACACACACACACGGCTTCCCTTTCCGTCATTCAAATGCTTATTACTATACACACGATGCAATATACACACGATTACTATACACACAGACACACACATACAGACACACATACACACACACGGCTTCTCCCTTACTCTCACTTACACACTCCCTCTCTTACTCACTCTCATGATTAAAGCTGAGCTGCACAGGAAAACTCGCTCTTGTGTTTTGTGGGGCTTTTTTAAAATGACGCATTAATCTCCCATTCAGCAGCGTCGGGCTTAAGGGGGAAGGAACGAGGTTTATCCCGGGAAAGCCACGGCAAGGGTGCAATGTCTGGCTGACTGGCTGGCGTCGCTGTTAGTTGTTGGTTGGCGTCAGGAGGGTCGGCGTTATAGCGAGGAAAGTATAAAACACACCGAAACGTGACGGGATATTAAAACAAGCGTACTTTTGACGTTCAGTGGATGCTGCACTAATGTTCTTCTTGTATTAACGTAGCCATAAATAATGTGTTGGAAGTCCCTCAACGTATAAAAAAAAAGATTAAAATTTGATACTCATATGTTGACTATACTCATATGTAGACTATACTCATATGTTTTGTTTCTTTGAGTCACTAGGGCCGGGAAAAGTATCAACCCATCTTTAGCACACAGTGAATATTTTTGTCTACAGTGCCACAAACATTTATAATATTTGTAAATTCTTTGAGATTCTCGTATTTTACAGGAATGTCCTCAAACTTACTAGTAAATAGAAAGTTTACGAATTTTCTGTTTATAAGAATGCTGTTCCTTCTAAAACATCTCTGTATTTGATTTTCGGCGATTGTGGTAAAAAAGGAATGGAGTTTATAGCAAGGAATTTGGAGTCTTTGTATTCCTTTAGGTCTACACAACATCTTCGCAGCATTCCTGTTTAAATAATGAAAACTGATCTGAGAATTATATATATATACCAAACGATTTATAGCGCCATTCATTACCACCAGCGTTCTTAATAAATGTACGAATAGTTGTTTCCGTTGAATAATACCGATAACGTTCCAGGATTCTAAAGCAACACGAAAACATTCATCCAGCATTTTCACATTTACTATACAATTACGTAATGTATAATAAAAAAATTTCCTGATTACCAAGTTCATGATTGACCTTTCCCACCACATGTACGAACATATCTGCATGTCATTCCACCATCTTTCGACAGTAGGCAGTATAAATAAAATAATCATTATCATTATATGGACAGTAATATATTTATGGCTCGTGTGACTTGTGTATTTTGTTGGCTTCCTCCACTGATGATGATATTCTTTCTACAACAACAACAACAACAGTAATTCATTTTTTTTTTATTGTCTTGATCAACGTGAAAAACTAGTTGAAGGAGAAACTGGTAATCTTTGGTTGAATTTTTTATACGGTGTGTAAAAAATTAATGATACTAATATTTCTTCTGAGGGCGACTTATATTACCTGAAGATTCATCCCTTCTACACTTATTGCAGCAGCAGCAGTAACAAATATATATATACGAGCTGCATTATATATACCAATTAGCGAGTTTATTGGTAACAAGTTGTATTGGGCAGAGAGATTTATGCATTGTGGAATATTATAGTTAGAGCGGCGGTAGGTTGTTGGATTTTATTTATAACTGTATCTTTTATGTGTGCTGAGATTAATGGACGGGATTGGACGCTACAAATACAAGGATTGATTATTATTGGGACACAGAACTCGTAGCGTTTTTAGGATACGAAACCAAGATGGGGAAGGGAAGGAAGGAAGGAAAGGGAAGGGAGAGGTACGGTAACGGCTCCCTGGCAACACACCAATATCTCTTTGATTAACCCCAGTGAACAATTTCCCCAGAGGACTGAGGCCAACCGCTGGGTGGAAAGTAAACACGAGGGATAATATAGTGGGGATTATCACTGGTATTGAGTTGAGAGAGACGTCTGGAGGAAACGGATGGAAACGGGTACTATTGCGGACACATCATAGGAACTTGTACTGAATAGGAAGGAGGAATTTACGAATGTGGAAATATGCCTGGTGGACACAGAATATAGATGTTATTAATTGCGAACATGGAACGATGGATTAATGGAAACGTAAGGGGACCGCTTGTGCATGTCAACACCTATTTGGCTACGAGGACCATGTACATATAATATGGACACTTTTGGACATGTAACGCAGATTATTGGACACCGAACGATGATTTAGTTAATACGGAACAGGTTATTTATACATCATGGAAAATTATGATGGAGAAGTGAGACGGGAATAGACCAAAAACGACGAATAAACATGATGGAATCAATAACTGAAATGAGCTAATTGTCACGGAACAGAACACCTTCAACCGAGATGAATTGACTATATTCTTGGATGACGGAGTTAGGGAGTGGAAGTATATAACAGAAACCGTAGACTTGGGTACTTACCTGAGGGTAGAACATGGCGTTCATCATGGTGGTGGTGGTGGTGGAGTGCTGGTGGAGATGGACTTAATAAATATCCACAGAACGAGTGGGAGTGGGAGCAGCGGGGGCGGCCTTCACATCGACTCCCCACGGCCCAGGGTGACTACTACGACAACAGCCATCACGCCACGCCACGCCACGCCACGCCACGCCGCTCACCCTCAAACACTCATATGCCACTCGAAAACTGCTTTGGCACTTGGACAGGATGACAGATTTTTTATAGTCAAGGTCACAGATTCTCCGCCGGTGATCTTACGACGACGGGAAAATTTAGAGTGTGTTTTGGGATTATCATCAGTTCACGTCAGGATTGAAGGTCAAGAATTTAATCCGGTTCACGTGTTATGGGTAAATTAATTAAGTGTTGTAGTGATGATTATATTCCCTTGAGGATTATGGTGGGTCGGTCCAGGTGTGTGGATGGCCCGGGGGCGGCACACTCACGCTGGCGCTGAGGGGTCGGTGTGTCCCAGAGGAGGCCGAGTGTCAAACTAGGGGAAGGCCACCCGGGGAACGCCAAAACTGCTTCTCTAAGTTTCCGGTTGTTGGGAGCCATTTTGCCCCGAGGCGCTCCCCGTGCTCATGTGCCGGCAGTCAGGCCCCGCCCAGACCCCCCTTCATCTTACCCTCACCCCCTCTGTCACCCAGCGGTTGCCGGGTCGTATACCGGCTATTCTCACAGGCTTTGTGTCCTTACCTCTACTTCCTGGACATTCATACAGGCTTCGAATCTATTTGCACTTTTTATTAGATCGTAGAATATCCAGAACTCACGGTAAAGGTTTATATATTGGGGTTGTTTGGGTTGTGAAATGTGTGGACTCGTCGTACCCCCCATGTGCGCGAGGGGAGGCTGCAGTAGTGTCTCCCCTCACCAGGCTTCACTCACTGCCAGAGAAGCGGCCGCCACGCAGGGAGGTGTGGCGCTGCTCATGGCCCGCCTCACCCGCCCTCACACACTGCCTCTCCTGTCCTCCACACTCACCTCCAACCACCAACCACCACGTGCACTTTCTCTCCTCTATAACCTACTGCCGGACACTGCATCATCACTGTATATCCCTCGTCACCATCACCGTCATATATCCCTCGTCACCATCACCGTCATATATCCCTCGTCACCATCACCGTCATATATCCCTCGTCACCATCACCGTCATATATCCCTCGTCACCATCACCGTCATACATCCTCACCTCCAGCAACCAACCATACAATGCCACACACTTTCGTCTTCACTATCATACTCTCCCTCTGTCTCACCATCACCCATCAATCTCAGCATCATAACATACTCACCGCCTTTACCAGCTAAACATGAATCTCTCTCTCTCTCTCTCTCTCTCTCTCTCTCTCTCTCTCTCTCTCTCTCTCTCTCTCTCTCTCAAAACATAGCACCCTTCCCCACTAAAGTTCAACCACTCTTAGTTTGTCGTCACTAGCTTCTTTACATTTATTCGGATTTATATTTGATACGGGTTCGTGTTGTTTTTAGATCGGCTTCACTGCTCTCAAGCCGAATTACCTTCTTCTTTACCATTTTGCCTTTTCCCTTCATTCACATTAACGTTATTCAATCACTAACAAACTGGTTACTTTTCCTCGGCTGTATAGAACTTATTCGGCTCGGTTTTGCATCACGTATACTTCTATAAAAAAAAAAAAAAAAAAAAAAAAAATTATCTTCTCAGGCCTTTGTATCAACGACCCCCCATATTAGGATTTTATATACATTCGTCTACCTACTGTAATCTTTTGGACGCGTTTTGGATACCATCACTAGAGTTATATTTGGCTTATTAACACGGATATACAAGATATTTTTTTCCCTCTGTATACCTGACACAAAATTCTGCAGTACAATGACCGGTACACGTATATATAAGATTTGTCATATGAATAATCACATATATTGTAGATCGTAATAACTGCTCACTACAACGAATTTGAAATGGATAATATGCCTGTAGATAAGTACATTTTGATTTTTTGGGATGAAGGAAGACGTCCGTAGGCCTGGAAGACCCTGTAGAACGAGGAAGGTGATAGAGAGGTGGGATGTAAAGCACGAAGATGACGGAAGGAAAGAGAGAAAGGGACCATGTCATGTATTTTTTTTTTATATAGTAAGATAATTGAAGATGAACGAGTCCTTCAAATATTGCCACGAAAAACCTCTTAGGCTATAATATTATGGAATGAACTTGTTTCGTGACATTGTGAGGAGGAATCTTCAGGTAATATTTCTCAATTCCAGGTAACCCTAACCATGCAGGGAATCTGAAACAATTAATACATTTGTCTGTTTCTGTCAATAAATGTTTCGGATTCATTGGTTCAGAACATTCGAGGTTAATGAGCTTTGCCTGACTTTTGGGTGTGACTATACACGAGGAATTATAGAAGAAAATGTAATAATTTGACATAAAACATGAAACTTGCCAACCAATGTATTATCTACTATCATGCTTAACAATAATCTAAGTAATGTTAACAATAGATTTAATAAGCTTTTCTCTTGTCGTCGTAGTGAGTATAATCTGTATATATTTTTTCCTTGCTGTTCTCTAAGAAGATGCATGTATTTAATGTTAGCCTTTCTACACCTAACACACTCGGTATATGACAGCCAGGTTGACATTACTTGTTTTCACTTTACTTCCGCGACGAGGGAAAGCGAGGAAAAGATATTCGTTGTCTCAGCCCTGCACACAAAAACATATATCATGACAGATTACCGTCACGTCTCACCCTCCATATCTTGCAACATCCTAGAAAGATTGAAGCTTATTTTTACTTTGCCATCACATTATGGACATTTAGGGAGACTTAAAAATATGTATCTGTGGTTTTTATGTTACTAACTAAATGAATTCCTGTACTGAAGAAGTCTGTTTCATAGTTAGGCTGTTTCATAATCTGTTAATCTGTTTCATAGTATTAGTTGTATATAGTCCTCAATTCAACTTATATTTATACTTAACCTACTTCTGTATAAGAGAGAGTTCAGACACACGCTATCATCCAATTAACATGCCTTAATAACAGTTTATGACTCCTTTTACCGAAATGAGGAATCTGTGTTGGTGTTATTTCCATCTTAACGTTACACATCCGGCATATTCATTAGTTAAGCACGATAATAAAATGTTAACAACAACAACACACCTCCTCGTATACAAACCCAGTAAGTATACATCTGTGTATATAAATCACCTGGGGATTAAGTGGGAGGGTAGGTGGAAGGGTGGGTGGGTGGATACGAATGTGTGTGTTTGTGTGTGTGTTGTACCTGTTAACACGCTGGCATCTCAAGCGGAGAACTAAGACGTGTTTATGCTAACTTCAAACACACGCATATGTAAACTTGGCCGACCTTAAACTCTCAGCCAACTTAGCCCGTCTTGCCTGCAATGCTTCCTGAGCGCTCAACTGAACTCGGTGTGGCTGCCTCCTTTCGTCGTCGCTAGCTGCTCATAAAGTTTCTCTTCCCTTGGTTCAGTTCCAAGTATTATATGATGCATGCGTGGTGCCAGGATAGGATATGAATTGAATATGTAGGAACTGGTGTAGGTATAGCAACAGTAGTAGAAGGGAGAGGAGGGCGAGTGGTGGTGATGGTGGAGGAGGAGGTGGTGAGTGATGGTGATGGTGGAGCAGAAGGAGGTGGTGGTGAGTGGTGGTGATGGTGTAGGAGTAGGAGGAGGAGGGTGAGTGGTGGTGTTATTGTAGGAGGAGGTCGAGTGGTGGTGATGGTGTAGGAGGAGGAGGGTGAGTGGTGGTGATGGTGTAGCTGTAGGAGGAGGAGGAGGGGTGAGTTATGGTGATAGTGTGAGGTGAGTAGTGGTGATAGTGTAGTAGCAAGATGGTTAGTGGTAGTGATAGTGTAATAGCAGCATGCAGGATGGTGAGTGGTGATGGAAGGGTGAGCAGTGAGGTGCATAAAGCAACATGTAATAATCTGTATTGTTAAGTATGAATCCTATCGTGTTATATACTCCTGTTTGAATCCTGGGGCGCAAAAAATTGGATAGGAAGGGAAAGGGCGTTTATAAATTTAAGTGTAGTGAAACTTTATACATATATATAGTAGAAATATCACTTAGACAAACATACACAAAGTATTCACAGGATATAACAAATTATGGAGGGGGGATTCCTGTATGCATTCGTAGCTTATACAGTATTATATTTTTAAGAGTATGTTGATGGGATAAACACAAATAATTAAATGCCCAGTTTTTCTTATCATTTTTCTCCACCCGGATTCCTAATTTCTGAAGTATCCAGATCGAGTGTAAATATTAGTTAGTTTGTCATTGGTAAAGCTACAGTGTATAATATATTGGTGATGACGCCCCCTCATGAGAATTAGTAAATATACGTGGACAATGAGATCAAATGCTGTATAATGTTTTCACTCTAGCATTTTCGAACACACACACACAGCGCTGGAGGACACGGCAGAGGGACACACACACACACACACACACACACACACACACACACACACACACACACATACACACACACACATACACACACACATACATACACACACACACACACACACACATACACATACACATACACACACACACACACAACTCTCTCTCTCTCTCACATACACACACACACACATACACATACACATACACATACACACTCTCTCTCTCTCTCTCTCTCTCTCTCTCTCTCACATACACACACACATACACACACATTATCTCTCTCTCTCTCTCTCTCTCTCTCTCTCCTCTCTCTCTCTCTCTCTCTCTCTCTCTCTCTCTCTCTCTCTCTCTCTCTCTCTCTCTCTCTCTCTCTCTCTCTCTCTCTCTCTCCTCTCTCTCTCTCTCTCTCTCTCTCCTCTCTCTCTCTCTCTCTCTCTCTCTCATTTTTTCAGTCTCTTTAATCCTTGGCCTATCTGTCTGTGTCTCTTTCTCATCGTTTCTGTATTTGCAT
>JAWQEG010003818.1:357500-371052 GCA_033782935.1 Petrolisthes cinctipes | reverse complement strand
TTGGCCTAGTCTAGTCTAGTCTATTTATTTCTTCAGGTTTTACATTGCATATAAAGTTTTATAGCTAACCTGGAAGCTAACATGGAATGTGATCATGTGACTATATTTTATAGTCAACCTGGAATATGCTCAAGTGTGTGAAAGAGAGGGAGAGTGTGTGAAAGAGAGGGAGAGAGTGTGTGAAAGAGAGAGAGAGTGTGTGTGAAAGAGAGGAGAGAGTGTGTGAAAGAGAGGGAGAGAGTGTGTGAAAGAGAGGGAGAGAGTGTGTGAAAGAGAGGGAGAGAGTGTGTGAAAGAGAGGGAGAGGGTGTGTGTGAGAGAGAGGAGAAGTAGGAGTGTGTGTGTGTGTGTGTGTGTGTGTGAGAGAGAGAGGGAAGGAGAGCGAGATATTTTTATATTATATTGAGAGAGAGAGAGAGAGAGAGAGAGAGAGAGAGAGAGAGAGAGAGAGAGAGAGAGAGAGAGAGAGAGAGAGAGAGAGAGAGAGAGAGAGAGAGAGAGAGAATTAGCATAATAATATTATTATATTCAATAATAATAATAATAATAATAATAATAATAATAATAATAATAATAATAATAATAGTAATAATAACAATAATAATAATAATAATAATAATAATAATAATAATAATAATATTAAATTCAATAATAATAATAATAATAATAATAATAATAATAATAATAATAATAATAATAATAATATTAATAATAACAATAATAATAATAATAATAATAATATTAAATTCAATAATAATAATAATAATAATATACATACATACATACACTATCTCTCTCTCTCACACACACACACACACTCTCTCTATCTATCTATCTCTCACACACACTCTCTCCCTCTTTCCCTATCTATCTCTCTCTCACACACTCTTTCGCACACACTATCTTTCACACACACGCACACACACACACACTCTCTCTCTCTCTCTATCTATCTCTCACACTCACTCTGTCTCTATGTCACACACACACTCTTTCACACACACACATACACACACACACACACACACACACCCACTCTTTCACACACACACACACACACTTTCACACACACACACACACTCTTTCACACACACACACACACACACACACACACTCTCTCTATCTATCTCCCTCTCACACATCCTCTTTCACACACTCTCTTTCACACACATTCTCTATCTCACACACACTATTTCACACTCTCTCTTTCTCTCCCTGTATCTATCTATCTATTTCACACACACTCTCTTTTACACACACTCTCTCTCTCACACACACTCTTTCGCACATTCTATCTCTTTCATACTCACTCCCTATTCCTCTCTCTCACACTCTCTCGCACACTCTCTCTCTCTCTCTCTCTCTCTCTCTCTCTCTCTCTCTCTCTCTCTCTCTCTCTCTCTCACACACTCTCCCTCACATTCACACACTAACTATCTTTCTATCTCTCTCTTCTATCTATCTATCTATAGCTCCGACGCCTCGTTCCCTCCGGGAACTCCCCTCAAGGGGGTGGCCACGGCAGAAGTGTCTCCAGTTCTCCCTGTTCCAACACTCCCTCCTTACTTGTTCAAGCCCTCCTCTGCCCCTCATGTTTCTCTCCTTTACATACTCTTCCACTCTGTTCTGCCATCTAACCGGAGGTCTGCCTCTCACACCAGGTCCTACAACTTCACTTCCATACACCTTCTTTACAAATTCCTCGCCTTGCATTCTCTCCACATGTCCATACCATCTCAATGTATTACGTTTCACTCTCTCAACCACTCCACACTCAATACCAATTGCCTTCTCACTCATACCACATCTCTCATATACACTCTCATTACTTTCTCCATCCCATCTAGTAAGTCCACATGCTCCTCTCAAGTAACTCATTTCCACAGCACCTATTCTAGACTGATGCGCCCTATTCCATGTCAGTGTTGGCAGGATTATACTATTTTGTAGTCCTCTCTCTCTCTCTCTCTCTCTCTCTCTCTCTCTCTCTCTCACATTCACACACTAACTATCTTTCTATCTCTCTCTTTCACACACTATTTCTCTTTCACACACTCATTCTGTCTCTTTCTCACACACACTCTATCACACACTCCCTATCTCTATCTCACACACACTCTTTCACACACTATCTATCTATCCCTCTCACACACTCCCTCCCTCTCTCTCACACACACTCTCACTCACACACACACTCCCTCTCTCTCTCACACACACACTCTCACTCACTCTCACACACACTCCCTCACTCTCTATCTATCCCCCTCCCTCTCTCACACACACACTCTCACTCACTCTCACAAACACTCCCTCACTCTCTATCTATTCCCCTCCCTCTCTCACACACACACTCTCACAAACACTCCCTCACTCTTTATCTATCCCCCTCCCTCTCTCACACACACACTCTCACTCACTCTCACAAACACTCCCTCACTCTCTATCTATCCCCCTCCCTCTCTCACACTCACTCTCTCTCTCTCTCTCTCTCTATCTTACACACTCTCACTCACTCTCACACAGACTCCCTCACTCTCTATCTATCCCCCTCCCTCTCTCACACTCACTCTCTCTCTCTCTCTCTCTCTCTCTCTCTCTCTCTCTCTCTCTCACACAGACTCCCTCACTCTCTATCTATCTCACACACTCTCTCACACACACACTCTCACTCACTCACTCTCACACACTCTCCCTCACTCTCTATCTAACTCTCTCACACACACATTCTTTCTTTCACACACTTTCGCACACTCTATCACACATTGTCTCTATCTCTTTCTCTCCCCCCTATCTATCTCTCTTTCACACACTCTCTTTCGCATCACTCTTTATCTCACACACACACTCTCTCTCACACACTTTTTCACACATTCTTCCTCTTTCACACACTCTATTTCTTTATCTTTCTATCTCACACACACTCTTTCTCTTTCGCACAATCTTTCACACTCTCCCTCTCTTTCGCACACATTATCTTTCACACACTATCTCTCACACACACTCACTCCCTATCTCACACACACACATTTCCTCCCTCTCTCTCTCTTTACCTATTTCACACATTTTTTCACACTCTCTCTCACACACTCTCTCACACACACACTCTCACACACTCACCTCAAAGCAGTGAAGAAATCCGAGTACAGTTCGTGTGAGGCCTCAGTGAACGAACTCTCTGTCTTTCACACACTCTTTTTCACACACACTCTCTCTCACACACTTTCGCACACTCTATCACACATTGTCTCTACCTCTTTCACACACTCTATCTTTCTCTCCCCCTATCTATCTCTCTTTCACACACTCTTTCACACACTCTCTCTTTCGCACACATTCTCTCTTTTACACACTTTCGCACACTCTATCACACATTGTCTCTATCTCTTTCTCTCCCCCCTATCTATCTCTCTTTCGCACACATTCTCTCTTTCGCACACATTCTCTCTTTCACACACTATCTATCTCTCTCTCTCTTTCCCACACTCTCTATCTTTTTCTCCCTCTATCTATCTCTCTTTCACACACTATCCCTCACTCTCTCTCACACTCTCTTTCGCACACACTCTCTCTCTCACACACTTTTTCACACATTCTTCCTCTTTCACACTCTATTTCTTTATCTTTCTATCTCACACACACTCTTTCTCTTTCGCACACTCTTTCACACTCTCCCTCTCTTTCGCACACATTATCTTTCACACACTATCTCTCACACACACTCACTCCCTATCTCACACACACACATTTCCTCCCCCTCTCTCTTTACCTATTTCACACATTTTTTCACACTCTCTCTCACACACTCTCTCACACACACACTCTCACACACTCACCTCAAAGCAGTGAAGAAATCCGAGTACAGTTCGGGTGAGGCCTCTGTGAACGAACTCTCTTTCACACACTCTTTCGCACACTCTCTCTCTATCTCTCTTTCTCCCCCTCCTTCTTTCACACTATTTCACACTCACTCTCACTATTTCACACACTCCCTCACACTCTCACACACTATCTATCAATCTCTCACTATTTCACTCCCTCTCTCTCTCACACACACACTCTCACATTCTCTCTCACACACACTCTCACACACTCACCTCAAAGCAGTGAAGAAATCCGAGTAGAGTTCGGGTGAGGCCTCAGTGAACGAACTCTCTCTCTTTCACACACACTCTTTCGCACACACTCTCTCTTTCGCACACTTTTCACACACTCTATTTCTTTATCTTTCTATCTCACACACACTCTTTCTCTTTTGCACACTTTTTCGCACATTATCCCTCTCATTCGCACACACTATCTTTCACACACTCCCTCTCTCTTTCACACACACTCTCTCTATCTATCCTCCTCCCTCTCTAACACACACTCTCACACACTCACCTCAAAGCAGTGAAGAAATCCGAGTACAGTTCGGGTGAGGCCTCAGTGAACGAACTCTCCTGGTCTGGATTTCGACTTTTAATTCTCCAAACCAATTCCAAAATTTTGAGTTTCTTAAAATTCTGGGTTAGAATTTGACTCCAGCCTTCGATGTCGATCTCTGATGTCGATATAGTCACGCAACGTCGATCCAGAAGCCTTGCAATCGCCCTGCAATTCTGATTCGTGCATTCGGCCTCTCGTAGAAGCAACAAAATCTCTCGGTCTTCTTGCAGGTGGCTGGCTGTAATTGTGGTCGATGCTCCTCCGCCTCCTGTACCACTCGTGCCGGCACCCCGACTGACATTGGTCCGAGTTACAGCGCAGCTCCTGTTAATTTTCTTCAATGCCAGGTGGGCCTTACTACCCAATATACCCACTAGGAATTTTAACACGTGTTCGTTCTTACTGTAAATGGCATTAAAGTGCTTACACTCCCTACATTCGCTCATCAAACCGGCCTTATCTTTAATCCTATACCCGGAGTCTTTAGTCAGGTGATTAGCCATGTAAAAAGAAGCCAGGTACTCCAAAAATATCTTATGAACCGGTTTCCAAAATTTTCTCTGTCCCAGAATATCGCTTTCCAAATCGTTGGCTAAAAACCCCAGATCTAGAATTTCAGTATAGTTTTTTTTCACGTGTTCGCGTATTTCCAGTTCGCTGAATCTTGTCTTATCGTTGGTGAGCGCCCTAAAACACAGCTTCCCGAATGCCAGGAACAGTTCTCGATAGTGTGGTGGGAACTCCACGGTATTTTCATTAATAAGATTGGGTTGAGTGTTGTGTGAGTGCGTGTGTGTGTTTCTGGAGGCACCACCACCACACGTGAGAGCGTCGGCGGCCATTGTACCACCACCACCATCGTATACACCACCACAGGCATCCATCGTATCCCCCATCGTACCACCTGACGACGATGACTTCTTAGAATTCCACTTGATCAAACACAGCATAATTTTAAACATGACATCTGACAATTTCTGCGGTAACTTTTCCTTCGTTAATCCGTCTTTACCGAATAACATACAGAGCAATACGCAAAATAACGGCCGCTTAGCCAAGGTACGGTACTTATTATCGTGCTCTATAATTTTCGCGAGGTTCCGACCGCTAAATTCTTCGTTAGCGAGCTTAATTAAAGTATTTAGCGATAAATTAGTTCATCTGGTTATCACTGAAGCCTATGACTACGAGGCGTTGGGCCACTGTCTGTATGGTGTTGGGACGAGCTGTTACCACTACCTGTAGGTGAGAGAGTGAGAGGGTGTGAGAGTGGGTGAGGGGAGTGTAGGGGAGAGGGGGTGGGAGTGGGTGTGTGTGTGTGTGTGTGTGTGTGAATGAGGGAGGGAGGGAGAGAGAGAGTGTGTGAGATAGAGTGGGGGAGAGAGGGAGGGAGAGAGTGTGGGAGGGAGAATGGGTGTGTGTGTGGGTGAGGGAGTGAGTGTGAGTGTATGTGTGTATATGTGTGTGTGTGTATAAGCGACTGTTTGTATGGTGTTGGGCCGAGCTGTTACCACTACCTGTGTATGAGAGTGTGAGAGTGGTGTGAGAGTGTGGCATGGTGTGGTGAGGGAAGGGGTGTGGTAGTGTGTGTGTGTGTGTGTGTATGAGGGTTGGGGAGTGATATTGATTTTATACATATAATAATAATAATAATAATAATAATAATAATAATAATAATAATAATAGTATTAATTATATTTACATAATAATATTATTAATAATAATAGTAATAATATTAAAAATAATATTAATAATAATAGTAGTAATAATAATAATAATAATAAAAATAATAATGATAATAATAACAATAATATATTTATAATAGTAATAATAATAATAAAAATAGTTATAGTAGTAATAACATTAATCATTATAATAATAATAATAATAATAATAATAGTAATAAGAGTAGTACTAATTATAATATTAATAATATCTACATAATGATAATAATAATAATAGTAATAATAATAGTAATAATACTAATAATAATAATAATAATAATATATTTGTCAATTATTATTATTATTATTATTATTATTATTATTCTCTCTCTCACACACACATACTCTCTCTCACACACACTATCTCTCTCTCTACCTCTCTCACACACTCTCACACACTATCTCTCTCTCTCTCACACACACAAATTCAACCAAACCTAATATTATTACTATTACTCTCTCTCTCTCTCTCTCTCTCTCTCTCTCTCTCTCTCTCTCTCTTTCAGGCCACAACCTGTTGACGTCAACACAATAATACTGACTATAAAGAGTCTAAATAATACTAACTCTGTTGGCTCGGATGATATCCCACTGAAATTTGTGAAGGATGCATTATCTGTAATAGCATTTTATCTAACTTGTATTGTAAATACCTCCATAGTCACAGGTGTGTTCCCTATGGCCTGGAAGCATGCAATAGTCATACCAATTTTGAAAAATGGAGATGTTAATAATGCCAACAACTTTCGACCTGTCTCACTTCTCCCGATTGTATCGAAAGTATTAGAAAAGATTATCGCAAATCAATTAATACAGTACTTAGAAGTAAAAAAACTTTTATCAAATAGTCAGCATGGATTCAGGCCTGGGTTGTCCACGGAGACTGCTCTCACTATCGTTACAGATGAGATCTATAACAATATGGACCACAGGAAAATATCTCTTCTAACGCTTTGTGATCTGTCTAAAGCTTTTGACAGTGTTAACCACAAAATTCTTTTAAACAAATGCCTCAAACTCAAGATTGATCCCTTCTGGTTTGAAAACTATCTAAGTAACAGAACTCAGTCTGTTCGGATTAAAAAATCCATATCAAGTAAACAATCAACTGAGTACAGAGTCCCACAGGGTTCAATCTTGGGTCCTATTTTATTTATTATATTTGTTAATGACTTATCTGAATATGTCAAGGATTGTTTAATTGTTCAATACGCTGACGACACTCAATTCTTGCACACTGGTAATGTAAGAGAACTCGACTGTCTTCTTCGGAAAACTGAAGATACTCTGACAAGCATCAAGGAATATTTTTTAAGAAATGGTTTAATGCTAAATGCCAACAAAACTCAATGTATTTTCATTGGTAACAGACAACTTCTGTCACATGTCCCCTCTAACATCACTATCAAGGTACACGGGGAAACTATTATTCCAAGCAATAATGTAAAAAACTTAGGTGTGTACATGGATCAATATATGCTGTTCGACAAACATACCAACGAACTAAGTAAAAAGGTTGTTGGCACACTAATGTTCATTAATCGTATAAGTTCCAACCTCGACAAATCCTCACGAATAATTGTTGTACAATCTTTAGTGGTCAGTATAATCAATTACTGTATCCGGATATGGGGCACCACAAATAAAACGATCATGAACAAAGTCCAAAAACTACAGAATTTCTCAGCTAAGGTAGCCATAGGTGGTGCAAAAAAATACGATCATGCTACGCCCATAATAAAAGAACTAGGTTGGATAAAAGTAAACGACAAACATGAATTGGACATGTGCACCACTGTTTTTTAAATTTTAAATGGATTTTATCCTGTTTGGTTTAAGAAATTTTCCACGACACATGAATCAACCAACCGTGTAACAAGACAACAACATCGCTTATATGTACTGAAGATTAAAACAGATGCTGGTGCCAGAAGCTTGGATGCCATAGGACCCAAAATTTGGAACAATTTACCAAACAATATTACTGATGCTGTCACTTTATCTTCTTTCAAAGGTAGACTTACAAAACTTCTTTTAAATAACATATCAACGACATGACAAACCATTGTTTTTAGCATAATGGCACAACTATTTTGGTATGTGATACTTTTACGCCACTTTATATTCTTTTATTGCCATTTGTTCATTTACTACTTTATTCTTTTATACGATTTTATACTTTTTTATTACTACTTTTTATCTACTATTTTATACTTTTATACGATTTTATACTTTTTATTACCACTTTCTACTTACTATTTTATACTTTTATACGATTTTATACAATTTTATTCCTTTTATTTCTAATTTTTTACTACTTTATATTTTCACACAATTTTACACTCTTGTATTACCACTTTTACTTACTATTTTATACTTTTATGAGATTCTATTACTACTTTTTATTTACTGTTTCATATTTTCGTATTAAAATATGTATATATTTATATCTCATTGGAAATGTACCTTATGTAAAGAATAACCACTATATCAGTGGAAATAAAAATATTTGAATTTGAATTTGAATTTGAACTCTCTCTCTCTCTCTCTCTCTCTATTTATATCAATCATTATTACTATTACAACTCTCTCTCTCTCTCTCTCTCTCTCTCTCTCTCTCTCTCTCTCTCTCTCTCTCTCGACAACCACCTTGCCGTCGGTGAGAGAGCTTGTGTGATCTGTTTGAATTTTGCTAGCTATGCTGGGGGACATTTAGTCCAGTTGGGTTACCCGTGCCAGAAAGGTAGCGTTATTAGGATCCTGACTAAGAGTTGTCAAATCTTCATGTTAATATTAAGTTTCACAACTGCTCTTCAACTGTCCTAACAAAAAAAAACAAAAAACAAAAAAAATCTTCATCACTTTCGATATAAGTTTTTATTGTTAAGGACCTCACCAGCTACCTTATGCCGTGTGAGAAGGGAGGCTTTGGAACCTCCTAAAACAACGCCTTTTAACGCTCACAGGTTTCGAAAGGGCTGAGATTGAAGGGATCTCAGGCGTGTGGGGTACGAGTAATGGAGATGCCTCAGGACCCCCGTAGGTATTCTCTTAGATTAATAAGCCTGACCAGCTCCCTGTGACCGTTCTTAGGTGCCTAAAGGCTCGACTGCTCTTTGGTGAGAGAGCTTTCGTGCCTCGCTGGCTGCCAGGCCAGTAAAAGATCTCGGATTAAGTCGTGGACATTTAGTTTTACTATTTGCTTTAAGTTTGGCCGCGGATGGAGGATTAGTAGGGATTAGTAGGACGACGGTTACACTTCAAGCACCCCTGTCGAAAAATCAGAGTCCCATTTACTTAGGACTCTTGTGCTGCTCAGTTGGGAGCTGCGGCACGATTGGGGCCGTCCGGCCCAGGGGAGACCTTAGGGTTGGTGTGCTTGGCTCATAAGGGTTTCTGTTTGCCGAACGACCGAAAACCTTCTGGAAGTAGGCGGATGAGACTTATGCGAGACCAAATCACATTACCTTTTCTATTGTATTATTGGTCCTAAATTGAATTAGAGCGAGATGACTGGTCCATCAGCAAGAAAATTTACATGTACTACATGCAAGGTGTACCGCTGGTGTGAGGACTTCAGCGGGAGGAGTGCGAGCGACCTAGACTCCTCGAGCGTCTGCGACTTTTGCAAACTCGAGGAGAGGTTGATGAAGCACATCTCACTGCTCACGAAGGAGAACAACTCCCTAAAGGAGGAAGTTCTCCGAATGGACTCGCAGAGGTGTGACTGCCATGTGAGAGACAAGGCAGTCCAAGGAGCTTCTTCACCGGAGAGCTCCACCACGGCGGTAAAGAAGAAGAAGAAGAAGAACAAGAAAAAGAACAACAAGAAGAAGAAGAACAGCAACAATGAAGAGGGAGAAGAGACTGCAGAAGGAAAAGAGACTGCAGAAAAGTGTGATGGAAAAGAGGAGGGGAATATGGAGAAGGAAGAAAAACCCAAGAAGACAATTGAGGAGGGATTAGAGGAAAGTGAGGAATCAAATAAGAAGGAAAAGAAAATGAAGAAGGAAAAGAAGACGAAGAAGAAGCAACCTGGAGGAAGTGACGAGCCCGGCAGGAATTCAAAACACTCTCGGGTTCCTCACAAGGCATCTCGTGCTCCTACCAAGGAGAGGCCTGTGGATATACACATTGTAGGTGATTCCCAGGCACGAGGGCTGCAACCCCTAATGACAGATCGCCTTCACACTTCTGTGAAGGTGAATTGTTTGCCAGGTTGTGGCAATGCTGACCTCCGAAAGGAAGCTGAGAGGATCCAAACGTCCAGATCTGCTGTCATTGCACTCATGGTGAGTGGTAATGACATCTACCTGAGAAATGGTAGAGTAGGCATGACCGAAGGAGTCCTCTCGGATGTGCTCGGTGCAGTAGACGACTGTGGGTTAAAAACCCTCAGAAGGGTAGTTGTTGGCATGCTCCCAAGGAGAGGCCCTTTAGGGACTGCTCTGTCAAAGAACATTGCAGTAAATCAGCGCCTGGCTGAGTTGTGTACTGCCGAGGGGGTGTTCTTTGTGGACCCCTACACCTCACTCTTTGGTAGAGACGACCTCTACCAGAGGGATGGCACACATCTCTCACTAAAGGGGAAAGAAGTGCTTTCCAAATTAATGGAAGACGCCGTCCGACGATGTCTCAGGAGCACTCGACCGAGCGTGGAGGAGAGCCCTCGTCGCTATACTAGAGTGACCCCAGAGAAGACATTCGCTGAGATCCTGAAGAAGGATATCCCCAGCACTACCAGGACAATGACCAAACCGGGAAACGGAAGAGTATAGGGAGCCCTGCAGTTAGGGGTTCCCTGAAGGTTCTATTGTTCAACGCCAGGTCCATCCGAAACAAGTTTTTGGAACTGCGGGCCCTCGTTGCGACAGAGGAACCCGAGATGGTGGCCATAACGGAGTCATGGTTGAGAACCTCAGACAGAGATCTTGAAGGGGAATTCGTGATTCCAGGCTACCAACTCTTCCACAAAGATAGAGAGGACAGAGGGGGTGGTGGTGTGCTGTTGTATGTAAAGAACTCCATCAAATCGATGACCTGCAACATCACATCGAACCACGAGCACCTTGGAGTTGACCTAGAAATAGGCACTGCAAAATACAGAACCCTGCTGCTTTATAGACCCCCTGGACAACTCAATGAGATGGACAGGGACCTATACCAGTTGCTGGGTGAACTAGTGGACGGCAGGGTGTGCATCCTTATGGGGGACTTCAACACACATGTTGACTGGGAAACCAGAGAGCCCTCTGCCGAGAACACACTACTCTTGGAGTTTGTAAATGATGAATTCCTCACTCAATGGGTAAGGGAGCCAACAAGAGGTGCTAACATACTCGACTTGGTCCTCACCTCCGAGGATGACATCATTCAAGACCTCTCTGTAAATGAAGAAATAGGTGGAAGCGACCACAAGCTTATAAGATTTTCAGTTAAGGTCCCTACTATGGAGTCCGTGACCCCGGTGCATAGAAAATTAGACATGGGGAGAGCGGACTTTGCAGGTCTTCGTGAAGGCGTTGCTGAAATGGAACTAGAGGAGGGAGAGAGTGCTGATGATCTGTGGAGGTCATTCTTGTCTTCCTTCATGGAACTTCAGTCGCGCTTTATTCCTCTGAAGGGAACAGGTCAGAAGTTCCTTCAACCGAAGTGGTTTAAGCGGGAAATCCGTAACCTACTAAGGGAGAGGAGAACTGCGTATCGTCGAGCGAAGGCATCTGGGTACTTTGACGGTCATAGAAGACTGAATCGAAACGTGAAGTCCAAAATAAGGGCGGCTAAGTGTGCTGAGGAGGTCCGTGTGGCTAGACTCTGCAAAGAGAACCCCAAGGAGTTTTTCAGTTATGTGAATGGCCGTAAACCAATCCGACGCAGGATCGGTCCCTTGGTGAATGAGGATGGAGCATTGATGCACTCTGATGCAGAAAATGCTAACCTCTTAAATGAGTACTTCTCTTCAGTGTTCTCTGAGGAGAGTGGTCCCATTCCCGAACCTTTGGACTCCTTCAGTGAGAAGTTGGAGTCAATGGTCTTCACCCAAGAAGAAATTGAGAGAAAAATAATCGAATTAAAAGCAAACAAGTCCCCCGATCCGGATGGGTTCTTACCTAGAGTGTTGAAAGAAGTGCATGGTGAAGTATCACGGCACCTGTGCATGGTCTTCAACAGGATAATCCAGACTGGATGCGTTCCTAGAGACTGGCGTGAGGCAGAGGTGACTCCTATCTTCAAGAAGGGAGATGCTAGCCAACCGTCAAACTACAGACCCATCAGTTTAACCTCGATAGTCTGTAAACTCATGGAGAGCATCATGGTGGACAAAATAACAGCACACTTAGAATCAAATTTGCTACTGAGGGGTTCCCAGCATGGGTTCCGGCAGCACCGGGCATGCCTCACAAATCTGGTGGAATTCTTCCATTTTGTTTTCAGTGAGCATGATCGGGATAAAGCGGTCGATGTTGTCTACTTAGACTTTCAGAAAGCCTTTGATAAGGTACCCCACCGCCGCCTCCTTCGGAAAGTGCGTGCACTGGGCATAGACGGAAATGTGGCAAATTGGATAGAGAACTGGCTAAGTGACAGACGGCAGCGGGTGGTAGTGAATGGACAGGCTTCAGAGTGGGTGCCCGTTACTAGCGGTGTTCCCCAAGGTTCTGTTCTGGGACCACTACTGTTTATCATCTATGTTAATGACGTGGATGGTGACATGGTTGCCAAGATTTCCAAATTCGCCGATGATACTAAGCTTGGTATGAATGTCGCGAAAGAAGGAAATACTACCCGCTTACAAGAAGATCTTAGGAAGATCGGGGAGTGGTCTGACACGTGGCAAATGCCATTTAACGTGAACAAATGCAAAGTTATGCATATAGGCCACAGAAACCCCCGAACAGAGTATAACCTTAAGGGCAATGCTCTCGTAAGCACTGATACTGAGAAAGACTTGGGTGTAACTATCACCAGCGACCTCAAGTTCTCAAAGCAGTGTATTGAGGCTGAGAAGAAAGCCCAAAGGATGTTAGGGTACATAAAGCGACAGTTTGGATACCGGAACAAGGAGATAGTACTTTGTCTGTACAATTCCCTTGTCCGACCGCACCTGGAGTATGCAGTCCAGTTTTGGAGTCCTTCTTACCGAAAGGATATCGCTAGATTGGAACGAGTGCAAGCCAGGGCAACCAAACTTATACCCTCTCTTAGACACAAGAGCTATAAAGAGCGGTTGGTAGAACTCGATCTGTTCTCTTTGGAAACCCGGAGACTGCGTGGTCAGCTTATCGAAGTGTTTAAAATACTACGAGGCTTTGACAATGTAGACTACAGGGACATTTTCCAACTCAGTGAGGGCACAACCAGGAATCATGGCTACAAACTTGAACTGAAGCGATACAACCGTGA
>JAWQEG010003818.1:290000-355000 GCA_033782935.1 Petrolisthes cinctipes | reverse complement strand
TATTTACATTATATTATTATTATTATTATTATTATTATTTTGATAGGTTTGGTGTGTGTGTGTGTGTGTGTGTGTGTGTGTGTCCTACTGCTTAATAATAATAATAATAATAATAATAATGATAATAATAATAATATTGAAAATTTTTAATTACATGAATTATTATTTAAAAAAATTAACTGAAATGTTTTAAATTATTTTGAGAATAATTTGAAATTAAAATACGCACAAACACACATACATACACATATAATACGCACACCCAGATATTATTATTTTTTTTTTTAGTATATATTTTTTTTAGTATAAATTTTTTTTAAGTATAATTTTTTTAAGTATCAAGTTTTCAATTTTTTATTATTAGTTTTTTTATAAGTATTAATTTTTTTTGTATTAACATTTTTTTTAAGTATTAATTTTTTTAAGTATTAATCTTTTTTAAGTAATTAATTATTTTTAGTATTAACATCTTTCTTTTGCTTTTTGTTTTAATTTTTTTTAAAGTATTATTATTTTTTTTTAAGTATTATTATTATTATTATTATTTTTTTTAAGTATTATTATTATTATTTTTTTTTTTTTAAGTAATAATTGTTTTTAAGTATTATTTTGGTTTTAAGTATTAATTTTTTTTAATATAAATTGTTTTTTAGTATTACATTTTTTTAAGTATTAATTTCTTTTAAGTATTATTTTTTTTGTATTAATTTTTTTTAAGTATTTCTTTTAAGTATTAAAAAAAATTTAAGTAATAATTTTTTTAAGTATTTATTTTTTTAAGTATAAATTTCATTTTTAAGTATTAATTTTTTTTTTAAGTATGAATATTTTTTTTTTTAGTATTAACTTTTTTTTAAGTATTATTTTTTTAAGTTTTAATATTTTATTAATTTTGTTTAAGTATTAATTTTTTTTAAGTATTAATTTTTTTTAAGTATTAAATTGTTTTTAAGTATTAATTGTTTTTAAGTATTAATTTTTTTTAAGTATTAATTTTTTTAAGTATTAATTTTAAAGTATTAATTTTTTTTAGTATTAACATTTTTTTTTTTTTTTTTTTTTCTTTTAAGTATTATTATTTTTTTTTGTTATTATTATTTTTTGCTAATTATTAATTTTTTTTAAGTATTAATTTTTGCTTAAGTAATAATTTTGTTTTTAAATATTAATTTTGTTTAAGTATTATTTGTTTTAAGTATTAATTTTTTTTTTAATATTAAATTTTTTTTAAGTATTAATTTTTTTTAAGTATTAATTTTTTTTAAGTATTAATTTTTTTAAGTATTAAAACAAAATTTAAGTATTCATTTTTTTAAGTATTCATTTTTTTAAGTATTCATTTTATTTTTAAGTATTCATTTTTTTTAAGTATTATTATTTTTTTTTAAATATATAGTTTTGTTTAAGTATTATTTTTTTTAAGTATTAATATTTTATTAATTTTTTTAAGTGTTAATTTTTTTAAGTATTAATTGTTTTTAAGTAATAATTTTTTTAAGTATTAATTTTTTTTAAGTAATAATTTTTTTCTAGTATACATTTTTTTTTAAGTATAAAAAAATTAATACTTAAAAAAATAATGATACTTAAAAAAAATATATATATAATAATAATAATAATAATAATAATAATAATAATAATAATAATAATACTTAAAGAAACATTAAAACTTAAAAAAAAAATTAATACTTAAAAAAATAGTAATACTTATAAAAATTAATACTGAAAAAAAATAATACTTAAAAAAAATTAATACTTAAAAAAAATTAATACCTGAAAAAAAAAACATATAATAATTAAGGTTTCTTTTATTTTATTTTATTTTATCCACAAATTTCTATTATGTTATTGTATATTTATACTATATGTATATGTATAAATGTGTGTGTCTGTATGTATGTATAAATGTGTGTGTATTTAGAATTTTGGGTTTTGTGTATGTATGTATATGTATGATTTTTGGGTATGTATGTATATATTTCTGTGTATGTATGTATATGTATGTATATTTATGTGTGTGTATGCATGTATATATTTCTGTATGTATGTATATTTATGTGTTTTGAATTTTGTGTATGTATGTATGAATGTGTGTATTTTTGCTATGTATGTATGTATGTATGTATATATATTTCTGTGTGTATGTATATATGTATTTTGAATAGCATGTATGTATGAATGTATATTAATTTGTGAAAGTGTATGTGTGTACTTTGAATTCTATGTATGTATATATGTGTATGTGTGTGTATGTATGTATGTATGTATATGTATGTATGTATATGTATATAATAAAACATATAATCATAAAATATATTAAAAAAACTATTAACTTAACAATACATACATAATTATATACATACATACATACATACAAATGTAATTATACAGTATAACTATACTTCAGAATACTTCAATAAATATCTTAATAATAATAATAATAATAATAATAATAATAATAATAATAATAATAATAAAAATAATAATAATAAGAATAATAATAATAATAATAATAATAATACTAATACTAATACTAATAATAATAATAATAAAAATAATAATAATAATAATAATAATAATAATAATAATAATAAAAATAATAATAAAAATAATAATAATAAAAATAATAATAATAATAATAATAATAATAATAATAATAATAATAATAATAATAAAAATAATAATAAAAATAATAATAATAATAAAAATAATAATAATAATAAAAGTATTGTTATTTGTTAAAAAATCTCATTATTACATATTTACAATATATTTTTTTAATTAAATAAGAAATAAGTTATTTTGTTGTATTAGAATAACATAAGGTAATTATTTTGAAGCCAAAAATATCAAATGGAAGAAAAATAATTACAGTAATTACAAAATTTATTATTAAAAAATTATTGTGATTTATGTTTATTTAGTTAGGAAGAACATTGTTAATAATAGATTAAAGATACTTAGCAATTATTAATAATCTATTTCTTAACCAATGAAGTAGAATAAAATAAATTATTTATTATTTAATGTTAATATAAAAAATGTATGTATGTATGTATGTGTGTGTGTGTGTGTGTGTGTGTGTGTGTATGTGTGTGTGTGTGTGTGTGTGTATGTATGTGTGTGTATGTTTGTATGTATGTATGTGTATGTGTATATTTCTGTGTGTGTATTGTTACGTGTGTCTGAATTATTATCATTGATTTATAAGTGTTGCTATCTATTTTTGACAGTGACTGTGGATGTGGTAGTGAGTGTGGTAGCAGAGGCCCCACACCCGGATGCATATTCCTGAAGTAGGTACTATTATAAACAGGCTCCGCCCCTTGACAGTCAGGCTCCACCTCCTGCAGTATTACCAATAATAATTACACAAATAACCTTTGAAAAAGCACATGTACATGTATGTACGAAGCATACTTGATAAACATTTGTTGTAAACACATATAATAACATTAATACATAAAGCTTCTCCCCTTTTTAATGAACACTGTATAAAAAGCACATCGTGTAATAAGTTAATAACTGTCTAAGTGAATGGTAACAGTGGGAACCCTTGTCTAGAGTATTATAATTCCGCCTCACAAAATCCAGATAATTAATTTGAATACATACCATATTTATGTCGTATTTAACTAAAGTGTATCTATTTTTGTATATTGTATGATTTAAAAACTAATGTAAATACTAATGAGGCCAAGCTAGATATATATAATTACGTTTAAAGTACATTTATCGATTGCAGTACCCATTTTTATTGTGTGTGTGAGAGAGAGAGAGAAAGAGAGAGAGAGCGGTGAATTTCATTTTTATTGAATATGTTAAGTGCACTAAAAACATTCTTAGACCTTTTTGTTTCATTTTTTAATCGAATCTCTGATAAATAAAGGACATTTACCAGAGGAATGGTGAATAGGTGTTATTGTCCCTCTGTATGAAAATAAAGGTGATGTTAATGATCCACATAACTATAGGGGTATAACTTTGCTAAGCTGTTTAAGCAAGATATTTACATAAATCTAAAAGAGATTAACAGAATTTTCAGTTAGATACAATATTGTCCAATGAAGCAAGGTTATAGTATCCTTGACCACATAATTTTAATTAAAAGCATCCTTGACTACTTCCATGGAAGAGGAAAAAATAGGATTTTTTGTTAATTATAGGAAGGCTTCTGACACAGTATAGAGGTTTTGTTTTGTTTTCATTAATTTATTACGCTCATGGAGCGGCAAACATTGTACAATATATATAATATCAAATTATAATACATGTATGTATAAAGATGACATTATTGTTATACAGTATTAGGCAGTGAAACTTGTAATATACAGTACAGTACTATATGAGACATGACAGTAGTAAATGTTACAGAATATTATTATGTATAAAAAGATGACAATATTATTATATCAATTAGGTAAATAAATTTATAATATACAGTACTACACTAGACGGAACATGGTATAAAGATCACAGACAAATGATTATATGTAGCCTATAGGGATGACAGGGAAATTATTATATTTATACAGATGACAATATTATTACAGTATATGAACCAGTGGGTAAAATTTATAATATACAGTACTAGATGGTACATGGTTACAGGGTGGTACATGATTATAGGGAAATTATTATCAGCTAGTGAAACAAACTTATAATATACAGTACATGGTTACAGGGAAGTTATTATATGTAAAAAGATCATAGGAAGTTATTATATGTAATCAGATAACAATATTATTATATCAATCCATGAACCAAACTTATAATAAATATACAGTACTAGAGGAGACATTGTTACAAGGAAATTACTATATGTATTGAGATCACAGGGGAATTACTATATATGTAGAGATAACAATATTATTATATTGAACTAGAGATATTAGCTTCTAATATACAGTATTACAGATAAATTACTATATATATTCAGGTTACAAGGAAGTTACTATATGTATTCAGGTCACAAGGAAATTACTATATGTATTCAGGTCACAATTAAATTACTATATGTATTCAGGTCACAAGGAAGTTACTATATGTATTCAGGTCACAATTAAATTACTATATGTATTCAGGTCACAAGGAAGTTACTATATATATTCAGGTTACAAGGAAATTACTGTATATATTCAGGTCACAAGGAAATTACTGTATATATTCAGGTTACAAGGAAGTTACTATATGTATTCAGGTCACAAGGAAGTTACTATATGTATTCAGGTCACAAGGAAGTTACTATATATATTCAGGTTACAAGGAAGTTACTATATATATTCAGGTTACAAGGAAATTACTATATATATTCAGGTTACAAGGAAATTACTATATATATTCAGGTTACAAGGAAGTTACTATATATATTCAGGTTACAAGGAAATTACTATATGTATTCAGGTCACAAGGAAGTTACTACAGTATATGTATAAATATAACAATATTATTATATTGTACTAGAGAAATAAGCTTATAAATATACAGTATTGTGCTAGATAGGAAATTGTTATAGGGAAATTACTACATGTATAAAGATAGTAATTTCTTAAGGAATAGTAAAATTAATTAAACACCCACCGGCAAGAAGTGCCAGAATAAGAGCCCACTGCAGAGGCACAAGTTAGGTTAGGTTGGGTTGGGTTGGGTTAAACAGACTACTGTACAGATTCTGTGGTTGTAAAGTTTTATGTTTAACTGCTTTTGTTTTGTAAAAAAGGTATAAGAAAGCAATATTCTTTACTGATAATTAGATAAACAATAAACTTGTGATGTATTAATTTTGTGGGATTTTCATTTAGATGTGGGAAAAAAATCCTCAGTATGTGGGAATTTGCTTCTACCAGATTTGTGATCAATGACCACTACCGTGGGACTTGGCATTGGCCACAATGTTTTGAATATTATGGGCCAGGTTATGAGGGCGTTTGGGTCTTGATGTGACAGCTGTACAAGGTCTACGTCCTTTACCAACTGTAGCAGCTCCTCTTGGCATACCTGGGGATCTCCTTGCTATCGAAGTTGGTTGGCATGGTATCTTCCCACGACCAGCTCCTTTTTTCACGGATGATCCCATGGTATTCAAAAATGTATTTAATTGGTTTGTCGTTTTTATTGACGTTACCCGCCTAATGAATTTTGCAAGGCCTGATCGGGTATCTGCATTACCATATTTTGTTGACATTTTTACAAGTGCTTCAGCAGCCTCATGTGACTCTGTAATTATGGCCTCAGTTTCAGATTGCTCATCTGTTAGCATTACATCAGGTGTTTCCATTTCCATCTGTGAATCCATACAATTATCATGGGGAGAATTTTCCACAAAATCTATATCACTATTTTCTTCAACTGCTTTATCATTTTGTACTTCTTTCAAAGACTTGAAAAAACTCTCCATGGGGACATTCTCCTCACCAAGAGCTAAGACGGCCAACTGACGACGACTGCTACTGTTCAGCAAAAGCAACTGAGGCACCACTGTCATTTGATGCTTAGCACATGTAACTTGATGCTTGCAGATTGCACCATTGTTTCCTTTGAAGCACGTGCACATACCAATATTGAGGTCTACCTTATACATTACTTTTGTGTCACTTTCACTTTGCACTTGGTACATACCACCACCTAAGGGTTCAACTGTTTCCAAAGGGAGACTGTCCATAATCACTCCTCTGATTCGTCGTCGACTTAGTGCCACATCAACTAAACGCTGTCTCATGTAGCAGTCAAATATCTCTGCCATAAACATTACTAGCTGAGCAGTGTTGTAGGCCTTGCATCTGAAAAATAATGACAATAATTAATTAAGTTACTTTCAAGTGTTGTAATATACTACCTCGGTATTTGTTACAGTTACATTCCAGTCCTTTACCCTCTGAGGAGTATGCAATGGGAGGCCACCCCATTCCCAGTGGCAAGATTGGGAATATCCTAAAACAACAGTATGTACAGTACGGTAGCCTCCTGTTGATAAGACATCTTCGGAATGTGAATGAATTTTTGTGGTACTGTATTAAGATTAGCACAATTTGAAGAACAACCTAATAATGTTAAGACATCATCTACAGTAATGTCAAATTAGATAAATTACTTAAAACCCGTTTATTTAAGGATAATCCCTACCTGTTAAGAACATTATCCTTTATGAAGCACATCGTTGCCTCACAATAGTTGTTGGTATGATGACCCCTTAATAATGCACCAGCTCTGAAGGCAATCGCCCACTCCTCTCGCCTCTGGACTAGGGTGGTCAAATAGCTGAAAATTTGAAAGAAAATCTCATATAACAGAAATTATCACACAGACACTTAGAGATGGAAAGGAAAAAAAAATATTAAATATAAATATGAAATATGATCCATATTACATAGCTGATAAGAAATATACCCACATTTCTTTCCAAAGACTACTTATAATAATAAAAAAATATATTACCATTTGAAATTGGAATATTTCTCAGCTGTAGGGTTTATTTGGATCTTCTCCAGCAATTCATCAAAATTCTCTCTTGATTCAGCATACACAAGTGATTTTACTACTGCCATTAGTTCTTGGCGATCATTTTTATTGATGCCATGCTTGGAATCAAGCAACCAGCGCCACACTTGTTGTAGTATATGAAATATACAAAGAAACTGCTGGGAAGTAGGCCATGTGACTGCTAAGGCCTTCCTTTCTGCATCACTATTGTCTGTCATGAAGTACTGCGGTACTCCCTTCCCATAGAAGGCACAATCCCCAACAGCTTCTTTTACCATGCCAAACCCTGTAAGGAACACAGTAGGAAATTACATAAAATCTGTATTTTATTATTACATACCTGAAAAATTAGTATCTATCTGATGTCTGTTTCTAAGAACTACCCACAGGGGATGGCCACAGCAAAAGGCCCTCCATTTATTCCTGCCCTTACATTCCCTCCTTGCATCCTCCAATCCTCTCACATAATGATAATGGTCTTTGTCCATTCACTCGGTACTTTACCTTCCTCCCATGACAATTTACATGTCTTGTGCATCCAGTTTATAATTAGTACAGTATTCACCAAAAAATGAAACTGAAACTCAGGATTAATGGATACACTTCTACACATTAATTACCTTTGGTTAACGTTGCTATCACTTGCGAGGAGGTGAAGACCAATGCCAATGGCACAGCTCCAGCTGGTCCAGCACAAAGGAATGGTGTAACTGCTGTGTTTAGTTGATCAACACAGCCCGTTGCATCAGTGAATACAACTTCCTGTGCCTCTTTCAGCTGCCTGTGTGCTCTCATCATAAATGGTGTAACCAAGACTACACAAAACTGATCATCTTCATCGTTAATTTTCAGAATGAGTTCTGGATTATCTTCTGCATATTTCCTTATTGCACTAAACATTGATGGGGTATTTAATCCCCCATGCTCACTTTGCCTCCATGCGTTCCACATATATTCAATAGATTTTGGAGAAGGATTAGTTGACTTCTTGGCTTGACTGGGCAAATCATAACTCAAGTCCATCTTCAGCAAATGGTGCCTGTAAGCTTGACCTGGTGTCATACCTGAAATATATAAATACATCTTAATATCCACCCTGTTATGGGGGTGTGAGAATACCAGCACCATACTTAATGCAGCACTGTAATAGCCTGCAAATTCCTAACCACACACCCTTAACATGTAGGTCACTGATAATAATCAGAAGAAACAATTTGTTAAGCTATACATGCAGTTTCTAGTAATTATTTTTTTGTCTGCCCGTAAAAGCATTGCATGTTTATGCAATGAAGTGCTTAAAATACTTGGGGTAGAGTATTATACATCTGAACTCATGGGGCATAATCTCAATACAGTACTGTACTTATGAATTAGGGTTTACCTTAGAGCTTATTTCAATTCTTAAAGTAATAATTGACAACTTATAATTATATCTTCAGCATAAAGCATCATATATCTAAAGCTTATAGCTTATGTTACCATTTTTCGTTACTTTTGCACCGGTCGAAAAAGAAGAAGTACATGTTTCACCACACCATATTAAGAATTCTGAAAAGAGGGATTGAAATATAATAATATCCTACACATATAAACACATATGCATAATGTTTCACAGTGTATTTAAATCTATAATTTGCTTGCATTGGAATGCAAAGCATGCATAGTTTCTTTATAAAAACAAAAAAACAATTGATGTAAGGGTCACTACTTATTTAACGTTGGTTAAAAAAATCACTGGCAAGATTTTATGAGAAAGCTCAAATGTAAAAAGATATATTCTAAGTTTGATGGTTTATGCATATGAAAACAATGATTTGTATACCTTGTCTGAAGTAACTTTCAAACATCTCCCTGGTGCAATGGAAAACTCTCAGTTGATTTAGAACATCAGCTGTGTCAAGGGGATGGTTGTGATTCCCCCAGATCTTCATGAAGCATGGGAAATCCCTTATCTGGTCAGAAGACCTTGCATGTACAATCTTGATGGTAACGTCAATAAATACCCTGCAGCTGTGAAAAAAACAGCAATCATTAATTAATGTATAAAATATTTTGTCTCAGAAAAAAAAAGTACAGTGCTGTCCTGTATATTTGCTTCCTGCAAAAATTTATTTTCACCCTATTTTAAAATATCTGCACATTATGTTATAACTATAAAACAATACACAGCTTACCGAGATAAAACACCAAAATAAAAGGAGAGAGGGCAATACTTTAAAATCAAATGAAAACAATATTCTTATAGGGAATGGTGTATATAATATGTAGTATGAATGTTAAACAAGGCTCAAACTGAAAAAAACAAAAATCAAGTGTTTTTTTGTAACTACAAAGTGACCATATCCTTTAGAATTTTATATGCCTCTCTTTAGTCCACCACTTTATTCAGCCTACTGTAACATTAATCCATTACACGTACTCAAAAAGATTATAGAATATAATGGGATACAATCTGAAGCCACTGACCAAGCCCGTGAAATAAATAAGGCATGCTTTTGTGAGTATCGAGGCTCGCATAGTCCTAACTTCAAAGTGATATTACTGGAAAAGTTGTGTACACATTCCGGTGGCCAGTAGTTTTTCCCTCATATTCTCTTTTTTATCTCTGATACTATGCGTTTGCGACGGTAAAGGTATACAAGCTACAAATTGTTGTATAGGTAACTTCTTGAAAATTAGGTTATATGAACCTCAAGAGCAGTTGCGCACATGGAAGATAAAACTATACATTCTTATGAGTAGTTAATGCTTACCCAGTAGAGGTCTTCTTGACGCCTTTGTGTTTAACTCCATGGTGACATATCAGTGTTTCACGATATAATTTCCTCTGGCCCACGGAGTACATCCTGTAATTGTTGAAGCAAACTTCATTCTGCTGGCAAAACAATTCTTTCCACCGCTGAAAGTCTTCTTTACACTTTACATTTGTCCTGAAAGTCACACACTTCCTTTCTTTCACAACGTCAGTAGTTTCGAAGGTATCCACATCTATAATTACAGACTCCATCTTCTTGCGAATAGAAGCGTGATGCAGGCCTTACTGTCCTTACTCTCCTTAGTCCTTACGGCGGCAAATACGGCCGAATAATACTGCGGCTAGTGGATTATTATGTGGATACAGCCTCCAACTCCAAGGCACAATAAAAATGGGTACTGCAATCGATAAATGCACTTTAAACGTAATTATATATATCTAGCTTGGCCTCATTAGTATTTACATTTGTTTTTAAATCATACAATATACAAAAATAGATACACTTTAGTTAAATACTGTAAAAGCGCGATTTTGGTCCCCTTCCTTTCACTCTTGGAGGGAAACAAAAACCCACTGCCTTCAACAAAACAAAAAGCCACCAGTGTATGCTACTACTCTATCCTATATCTGGATCAACCCGGTCTGGAAAAAAATAGAACAAGAGACTGATGAGGAACCGGACAAGTCCAGTCCCTTCTCAGTACGAGGTATACGCTGCCACCACCAGACCACAGTTGATCAGAGGAACCAAGTGAGCACACACCGGAAGGGTAGCGTAGCGTTAGCTTATTTAGGCGCGTGAGTAAGCAACCCAGACTACAATTTTAACGGGGGTACGATCAGTTATATGAATTAGGAATCTATTATTTTCTATAAAGGAACACAGTCTATTTGTTATTTCGGTGACGAAAATACTCAGACAATGTAAAACTCGTTTATTTTATCAACCTATTTGGTACGAGTACAACATAATCACAATAATAATAATTTCTGTTCCCCCTTCCCTTGCTAATATTTCCTACTCCCCGTTCTGTCACCTAGGACAGGAATAATTCCGTGTCTCGCCAGTTGACAGAGCTAAGTACAATAAACAAAATCTTACAACAAGGCCTAAATATAGTTAATACAATAACAAAAAATCACATCCTAATCTCAATACTATAATAATGAAATAATATAAAATTGCCAGCAAATGTTCTTAATTTTCTTTGGTACCACGTGGTTCACTAAACACCAAGGGAGAATGCTATTTAATGGCTGTCACCCAGCAGAGACGAGACCAGAATGAGCTTACGAAAAAACAATATACTTTACTTACTATGTCTGAATGTGAACACACAATATTCTTTAGTTAGTTATATCCCATCACGGGACTAATAGATTCACCACAATACAATATTTATGATGAGAGCGAGTTTAGCTCCTACCAGTCACCCAGCAGAGACGAGACCAGAATGAGGTAGAAGCAACGCAGGGTACTGCCTCGTCATCTCCCCCACTCTCACTCTCTTAAGCAAAGTAGTGACCACTCTCATCTCAATTTCTGACAAATTCATCAGTTCCACCCTTACTGGGGTATATAGTTACACAACATTATTTATACATATTAGTGAACTCAAATGCATTGCTTCCTCCCTTGTTTAAAGTTTGATATTACTGTAATTTACATATTCCAGGCATGTATTATTCCGCCAACAAGAAAATGTACTGTCCCGACTTTAGTCCCTAACTAACCTAATTAATTTTCTAAGTAAGTTACAATTAAATGCCGGTAACAGTATAGGAATGTTAGCTTCGTTATTATATATTATAATTATAAATGCAGGTTATTCCCTGTCTCCATTAAATTATTTTACATTCCTTTCTTAAATCACCCCGTATTTCTCTATCCCTATCAATCTACCTACGTTTCACTTATTCTCTCTCTTTAACCTATTCACCCAACTATAATAATTAATTCTATTTTCCTCATCTTAACATTTCGTGTTGAAGAAGCCCACCACCGAGATTATTCGTTAGTGATAATCTCCGCCTGGCTACTCCATACAATTCTACACTAAAAACCTATTCTAATACATATAAATATACAACACCCGTAAATATCCCGAACAACAATACATATAAAATAGGGGTGTTACAATACGACATAAATATGGTATGTATTCAAATTAATTATCTGGATTTTGTGAGGCGGAATTATAATACTCTAGACAAGGGTTCCCACTGTTACCATTCACTTAGACAGTTATTAACTTATTACACGATGTGCTTTTTATACAGTGTTCATTAAAAAGGGGAGAAGCTTTATGTATTAATGTTATTATATGTGTTTACAACAAATGTTTATCAAGTATGCTTCGTACATACATGTACATGTGCTTTTTCAAAGGTTATTTCTGTAATTATTATTGGTAATACTGCAGGAGGTGGAGCCTGACTGTCAAGGGGCGGAGCCTGTTTATAATAGTACCTACTTCAGGAATATGCCACCCGGATGTATTGTGTGCGAATTTAATTCACTTATTATTCCATTTTCTTTAAGTGTTGGTGTCGTAAGGTCGGTTATGTCATAACCAGCTATGTTCTCTAGATTCGTACGCTTTCTCTTGCCTTCTCTCACAAGTGGCGTGATGAGCGTCCGTTTTCATTACTTAAGACTTCCCATAGTTTCTTGGGAGGGAACGTATGAGTATAGTGTGTTTAAGTCTGTGTTAACGAACAGGTTCGGAGACGTTCCTGTAGCTTTGTTCTAACTTGCTCACTCTTCTTTGTCGAGCCGATGGTATATAAGGGCGAGGCTTATGCCTTGTTACTTTAGATATTTTGGGAGACTGGGACAGCTAGGGTGTGTTTTGTAAGTGATTGAGTGTGGTAAGATTCGGGAGGAGACTCGCAGACGTATATTTGTTAAGTATAATTGTTTTATTTCTACTCTCTTCTCACAAGTAACTTAGGGGTCACTCTCGTATTATTATTACTATTAATACTATTACATATATATTTGGATATTGATATTTTATTATTATATTATTACATGTGTGTGATGCATTGATGTTTGTTTACTATATATACCAGTGAAGTGCCAGTGTTATTGATAAACTACTTCTATGCTTACGTGTGTGCCTAGAGCCTTGTGTATTAAAGTGATGGCACAGTGGTAGTAAGTTGTTGTGTGATTATTGCAAGTGTATTATATATATATATATTCTGGGAACTCTGTCATAGTTGGGAATCCTGATTTCATTTAATAATTCTTTCTGTGTTACTTGTATGTCTTTGTGTTAGTTCATATTGTCATTATATATTATAGAAAATCTGAGTAGTTTCTCTATCATCATTTATTCTTTTATAACTGAATCTGGGTATATGTATGGACGGTCTCTTTAGGGTTGAGTTAGCAACCTTTCATATAGGCTGGGTTTGTACTTTTACTTATTCTTCATAACTTTGATAGTCAGATACCTGCCACCCAGTGCTACTTTGTTCTGTTGATAGCTAACTTTGGAGTAAGTCTAGTCTAGTGACTAGTACTGTACTGTATCTCTACCCTCCGTCCGTAACATATAAATTGGCGACCTCGCCAGGATTTCCAATTTTTTTTTGCTGAACTGAGACTTGCGTACTATCATTGCATTACTGTTGTAATTTTTTTTTCTTGCATTGCATTTTTCCATTTTTTGTGTACCTTGCCTAATAGTTAGTGAGCAATGGAGACTCAGGGTGTGGCTAGTGAAAGGTGGGCTCCACTTCATCTCACTTCTGAGCAGGATGCTGCAGATTTTATTAAATCAAGTCCTAATCCCAAGAGAGTGAGAGCACTGAGGAGAGAGGAATTATTACTTGTTGCACAGAAGTTGGAACTCACTTTTGAAAGTTCCAACGCATTTCCACTAGCTAACCTGATTTGCCACCATCTATGCGGCACTGATTTGTATGATTTTGTTGAGAGAAAGGATAATGTTTCTGTCGTAAGTGATTGGTCTGCACATTCTGATTTGCTTGAAACCACTGTGATTCCGAATAAACAATTTGGGAATGACCAAGCTGCACGTGACCATGAGTTCCGTATGCTACAATTACAGCTTGAGAGAGAGCAAAGGAGATTAGAGTCTGAGAGTGAGGAAAGGAGAGCTCGGTTGGAGTTTGAGAAAAGGAAACTGGAATTGGAGTTGGAGAAACATAAAGTGGACCATGAGCCACGACGACCGGTTGCGTCGGGTGTGTCATCAGAACAGCACAGGTTGGTTCCTAAGTTTGATAAGGACCATGTTGCTGAATTTTTCCAGAGGTTTGAGAAAGTAGCAGAGGGTAGTGGGTGGCCGAAGGAACGATGGTCAACGCTAGCACAGTCAGTATTTTGTGGTAAAGCTTTAGGAGCATTTGATGCTCTCAGTTTTCAGGAATCTTTGGATTATGAAACGTTAAAGTCTGCAGTACTAAGGACGTATGAATTAAGACCAGAAGCTTACAGACAGAAGTACTGTAATAGTAAGAAACGTCCTAATGAGACATGGACTGAATTTATGAAATATCAAAGTGACCTATTTCTAGCATGGATAAGAAGTGAGAGGGTAGAAGGTAATTATTGTAGATTGGAGGAGTTGGTTAAGTTGGAGCAATTTCTGAGCCAGATGGAGCCAGATTTGCAGATGTTTATATGTGATAAGAGAGTAAAGACAGCTGAGGAAGCTGCAGTTTATGCTGATGAATACGTTTTAGTCAGGAAGCAGTTTAAAGCCAAAGACAAAGGCCAAAATAGACCCCCTCCAACCACCAATAATAAAACCTATGATAGCGATGTCTCCCCGAATTCTAAAAGCCCTCATGTCACTAGTCCCAGTCCCCCAGGTATCTCACATGCACAAAGACCTACACGCACTCCACACAAACCTTGGACACGAACTTTCACATGTACTTATTGCCACAAAACAGGGCATACTGTAGACAGATGTTGGAGAAAGGCAGGAGTTGTTAGGCCAACCAATTTTGTTTCTTGTGACAGGGCTATTGTCACAGTTTCTAATCCCCGAAAGGATAGTAGGGATAACTCTCTTTTGCCCACTTCTAAAGATAGAGTTCTTTCAGAAGGAGGGAAGGGTGCAGTGGATGCTGTTCCCATGTCTGACGTTACAGGAGCTGTTGTCCAGTCGGTAGCTACGGATGCTGCGGCTGAGGATTGTTATGCTCCGTATCGTTCTGATGGGTTGGTCAAGCTGGGGGAATCCCAGCATCCTGTTAAGATACTCCGAGACACTGGTTCTACAATTACTCTGTGGGTAAGACCGAAGCATGTTGAGGTGAGGTCTAAGGACTTTGTTTTGCTCAGGGGAGTCGGAGGCTCCCTGACGGTTCCTTTGGTGGAGTGTAGGGTGAGTTGTAATTTATTTAACGGGACGGCACAGGTTGGAGTGGTGGAGTCATTGCCCGAGTCTAATGTGGATCTAATTCTTGGGAATGATTTGGTTAGGGGTGAGGAAGTGAGTGCCCCAGTTATGACCAAGGATCCTGTACCTGCCGAAGTTGCGGAGGAAGAGGACCAGATGAACTTCCCTGTATGTGCCGTGACCCGATCGATGTCGAGGGTGTAGGAGAGCCGGCGTGTGGAAGCAGCCGAGGCAGTTGTAACTCCTTCCGACCCACCAGTGGAGGACGTTGACGGTGATGGAGAATCACCGGACGATCCTTCTCTAACTAATTTTTTTTCAGATGCCTCTAGTGAGCAGCTGTCTCTGGAGTGTGTCGATGTTGATAGATTTAAGGATTTGCAAGGTAGTGACCCAGGTATCCAAGAGTTAAGGAGCCTGACAGTTGAAAATATGGGGGAAGAAAAGGGTTCATGTTTATATGAGAAGGATGGAGTTTTGTACAGGAGGTGGAGACCTCCTCATACTATTGTGGATGAGGGATTGAGGGATGTACACCAGTTAGTTGTGCCGAGTGTGTGCAGGCAGGAACTAATTAGGCTAGCTCATGATATTCCCTTTGCTGCCCACTTAGGAGTGAGGAAAACACTTGAACGGCTTAGGGCAGAATTTTACTGGCCTGCCATGAGGGCTGATGTGTACCAGCATGTGAGGAGTTGTCACACATGCCAGGTTGTGGGACGGCCTAACCAGAAACCATCTAAGTCTCCCCTAATTCCCATCCCTGCTATTGGACCACCTTTCTCAAAGTTAATTATAGACATAGTGGGTCCACTTCCTACCACTTCTACCGGATTTCAATACCTTCTTACTATATTAGACCCTTGTACTAGGTACCCTGAGGCAATTCCCTTCAGAACTATGAATGCTAAGGCTGTTGTGAAAGCATTGTTAGGATTTTGTACTAAGTTTGGGTTACCTAATGAGATACAGTCTGATAGGGGTTCTAATTTTTTGTCAAACCTGTTCCAGCAGACTTTGGAAGAGTTGGGAGTTAAACATGTTAGAAGCAGTGCTTACCATCCAGAGTCCCAGGGTGCCTTGGAGAGATACCACCAGACCCTGAAGAATATGATGCAGAAATACTGCTTGGAACACACCAAGGATTGGGACAAGGGTGTTCCTTTCCTACTGTTTGCAACGAGGGAAGTACCGCAGGAGAGCCTGGGTTTCTCTCCGAATGAGCTTGTCTTCGCACACCATGTCAGAGGTCCTTTGAGCATCGTCAAGGAGGCATGGAGTAGTGACGTCGACACCAGCAAGAACCTTCTACAATACGTCCTGGAGTTCAAGACCCGTCTGAGTGACACTAGAGAAGAGGCAAAGAAGAACCTCGAGGAAGCCCAAGGGAAAATGAAACAGTGGTATGATCGGAAGGCCCGATGGAGGGTGTTCCAAGTTGGTGATGAAGTGTTGGTGCTACTGCCACTTCAAGGTCAACCCCTGGCTGCCAAGTTTCAAGGTCCGTACGTGGTAAAGAAGAGGCTGGGTGAGACTGACTATCTTGTGAAGACGCCCGACCGGCGGAGGTCTCATCAGTTGTGCCACGTGAATATGTTAAAGCCGTACTACTGCCCTTTGAAGACTCCAGTGACGACACAGCATGTTGTGGCTGTGGGTGTGGAAGAAGATGATGATGATGTGGCAGAGGTAACTTGTGAATTTCAAGAGAGTAATTGGGTGGACAATGAGGAAGCAGAGACTACTCTACGGGACAAGGTGTCGCATTTACCTCCCGAGCAAGTGGCGCAGCTGTGGAAGTTGATGTCAACCTACGGCAAGGTGTTCGCCAGTGTTCCTGGGAGGACTGACTGGTCTCAACACGACGTGGACGTGGGCGTGGCTACGCCAGTTAAGCTGCCGCCCTACCGAGTCGGTCCACGCCATATTGAAGTGCTGCGGAAGGAGCTGAAGTATATGTTGGACCACAACTTGATAACACCGTGTGCAAGTGCTTGGAGTTCCCCTGTGACATTGCAGCCTAAGCCTGATGGTTCTGCTAGGTTCTGCATCGACTACAGGAGAGTGAACGCCTTGACAAAGACTGACACGTACCCGTTGCCACGCCTAGAGGACTGCATTGACCATGTGGGATCCTCTCGTTTTATTACCAAGATCGACCTGAAGCAGGGATCTTGGCAGGTACCTCTGACAGACCGAGCAAAGCAGATCTCATGCTTTGTGGCCGATGGGCAAACATACCAGTGTAACGTGATGCCGTACGGTATGAAGAATGCATCAGCCACCTTCCAACGGCTCATGAATGATGTGACTGGGGGTATTAAGAACTGCGTTGCGTACATTGACGACGTCGTGGTCTACACTGACACCTGGGACCACCACCTCCAAGTACTGCAGCAGTTACTGTCCCGCCTACAGGATGCCAACTTAGTCGTCAACGTCAAGAAGTGCGACTTTGTGTGTGCCCGTGTGCAGTACCTAGGGTATGTGGTAGGACATGGTCTGGTCTGCCCGCCTAGCTCGAAGGTGGAGGCCATACAAGGTTTCAAGAGGCCTCAGAACAGATGGGAACTCAGACGCTTCTTGGGATGTATCGGGTACTACAGGCGATTCTTGAAAAATTTCGCGACTGTAGTGGCACCCTTGACTGAGTTGCTTAGAAAAGAGGTTAAGTATGAATGGACAAACGAGTGCTAGGAAAGTTTTGAAAGTGCCAAGGACATACTCGTCCATTATCCCGTGATGACCGCACCCAAGTTTGACAAACCATTCACACTAGCAGTGGACGCTAGCAATGTAGGAGCAGGAGCTGTGTTGATGCAGGAGGACGAGCAGGAGGTGGAGCATCCTGTTTCGTATTACAGTAAAAAGTTCTCTACCAGTCAGAAGAACTACTCAGTTATAGAGAAGGAATTCCTAGCCCTGATCCTCGCCCTGCAACACTTTGCTGTGTATGTACCTGCATTTGGACCAATACTTAGGGTGTACACTGACCACCACCCTCTGAAGTATTTGAACAGTTTGGGGGCCAAGAACCAAAGGCTTACCCGTTGGAGTTTGTTCCTCCAACAGTATCACCTAGATGTACGTCATATAAGAGGTGTTGATAATGTGATAGCCGATTGTCTATCTAGAAGTTAAATATTTTATTTTTGATTTTTGCATGTTGTACATAACTTTTGTAAACCCAAGAACGAATTTTCCAGAGGAAAACTCTTTCTTTGGTGGGGGCGTGTTACGTGTGTCTGAATTATTATTATTGATTTATAAGTGTTGCTATCTATTTTTGACAGTGACTGTGGACGTGGTTGTGAGTGTGGTGGCAGAGGCCCCCACCCGGATGTGTTGTGTGCGAATTTAATTCACTTATTATTCCATTTTCTTTAAGTGTTGGTGTCGTAAGGTCGGGTACGTCATAACCAGCTATGTTCTCTAGATTCGTGCGCTTTCTCTCGCCTTCTCTCGCAAGTGGCGTGATGAGTGTCCGTTTTCATTACTTGGGACTTCCCATAGTTTCTTGGGAGGGAACATATGAGTATAGTGTCTTTAAGTCTGTGTTACAAACAGGTTTTGGAGACGCTCCTAACTCTGTTGAAACCGGCACGCTCTTCTTTGTCGAGCCGATGGTATATAAGGGCGAGGCTTAGGCCTTGTTACTTCAGATATCTTTGGAGGCTGGGACAGCGAGCTTGTGTTTTGTAAGTCATTGAGTGTGGTGAGATTCGGGAGGAGACTCGCAGACGTATTTTTTAAGTATAATTGTTTTATTTCTACGTTCTTCTCACAGTAACTTAGGGGTCACTCTCATATTACTAATATTACTACTATTACTATATATATATATATATATATTTGGGTATTGATATTTTTTTATTATATTATTACATGTGTGTGATGCATTGATGTTTATTTACCATATATGCTAGTGAAGTGCTAATATTATTGATAGACTAATTCTATGCTTACGTGTGTGCCTAGAGCCTTGTGTATTAAAGTGATGGCACAGTGGTAGTAAGTTGTTGTGTGATTATTGTAAGTGTATTATATATATATATTCTGGGAATTCTGTCTCACGTTCTGTCATAGTTGGGAATCCTGATTTCATTTATAATTCTTTCTGTATTACTTGTATGTCTTTGTTAGTTCATATTGTCATTATATATTATAGAAAGTCAGAGTAGTTTCTATATCATCTTTTATTCATTATAACCGAATCTGGGTATATGTATGGACGGTCTCTTTAGGGTTGAGTTAGCATTCTTTCATATAGGCTGGGTTTGTACTTTTACTTATAATTCATAACTTTAATAGTCAGATACCTGCCACCCAGTGCTACTTTATTCTGTTGATAGCTAACTTTGGAGTAAGTCTAGTCTAGTGACTAGTACTGTACTGTATCTCTACCCTCCGTCCGTAACAATATGTAGGTGGAAATGAAGCGAACCTATACTGCCGACTGTACAGCCACAATCATATATATCCACCGACATTTTCCTTCCATCGTCATAAATATCTTGGTAATAAAGAACAACAGATGCCTTCAGTGTTACTAATAGGGGTGTACTGCCTGGGGATTTGAATTTACCGCATGACCAAAAATTCCAGTATCAAATGAAACATCATAGCTTAGTAGTAGTTGTTGTGTTCACTCTGTAAAAAAAACACATTACCTTTCCATTTTTCGCCTATGGTACCAGTACACTACTATTATTTTGTCTTAAGTGATAAGTATGCATTGTATGTGAATTATAATGACTGATTTCTATAGAGGCTTATTTGATTATTTCATTGTTTACGTGGCATAAGAGTTATTATGTGTTTCTGGCTAGTTAACTATTTGTCATGCTTATAACATTGTTGCTATCTTATCTCAGGATTATATGGTTATCAATAAGTAGCAGAAGAATCTATATTTTATTTTGTAACTAACTGTAAAGGAGGGATTATTTTGGGAATTGATTGCGAGTCTCATTTATTAAAGTAACTGGGATGTCAGATTATGAGACATTGTGGTAGTGCCTGCCTGCCTGCCTCAGTCCCCTTTATTTTTACAACTAGCCAGCAACACATAATATAACTCTCTTATGCCACGTAAACAATGAAATAATCAAATAAGCCTCTAAAATCAGTCATTATAATTCACATACAATGCATACTTATCACTTCAAAGACAAAATAATAGTGTACTGGTAACATAGACAAAAAGTAATGTTTTTTTTTACATTGAGCGAACACAACAACTACTACTAAGCTATGATGTTTCATATGATACTGGAATTTTTGGTCATGCGGTAAATTCAAATCCCCAGGCAGTACATCCCTATTAGTAACTTCACAAGTACAGTCTGTGAATGATGTACAGTTGAGCAAGTAGAAAGTGCAAGAAAAATATGAGTGTATATTGCAATATCTTTCAGTTCTTTGTAGTAAACCCTGGTATTTTTTATCAATGAATCACTTAGACTCCAGAACCAATATAAAGTGACTGACTGAAATTTTGAGTGGTAGCCAGATGTGAACATATATAATAATTATATATATATATACTCATATTTTACCTGCACTTTCTACTTGCTCAACTATATGTTAAAATATGTACTATTGTCTAGAAGAAAGTAATTACTATAGCATATTTAATTTGTGTAATAAATGTCTTTTATATATTTTGATTTTTCGTTTATTTTATGGACAGTAGCCAGATGTGAACATATATATCCCTCACATATTACCTGCACTTTCTACTTGCTCAACTGTACATAACACACCCTCTCTCAGTTACTCATAGTTTTAGCTGGTAAAATGTGGAGTAGTAAGCAGGGTTGATTATCTTAAAGTGATTGTGATTGGTTGATCTAATATTATCTGCTGTAACATAACCCTGCTTTCTACTCCAGATTTTACTACCAGCTAAAACTGTGAGTAACTGAACGAGTGTGTGGTACAGTTGCCAAAAAAGGTATTGTGACAAATCTTGATGGAACTTTAACCATAGTAATATCCACAACTATTTGTATGTACTATAAGTATGTGTAACAGATGGAAATATACATATCCTTCTGTATATGTATGGACTATAAGTATGTATAACAGAAGGAAATATACATATCCTTCTGTATTTGTATGTACTATAAGTATGTATAACAGAAGGAAATATACATATCCTTCTGTAATACATACTTATAATCCCTACAAACAACTATGGACATTAATATATTTAATGTTCTATCAATAGTTGTCGCAATTTCTTTTTTGGCAACTGTACCTGTATCATTGACAGACTGTACTGTATATACCAGTATTATCAGGGACTTTGTTAATGTTTTGTTGAATATATACAATTCAGTGGTTTATTTTATAAGGTACAGTACTATAGTAAAGAGGTGCACTACTTGTTTGGTACGGTACTATGTAAAACCTTCAATCCATTGTAGATGTCTGTCTGGGATGCAACACAACACCCCATTCTATTATGGAAGACTGCAATACACACACTCACACAACACCCCATTATATTAAACACATTATGGATGACTGTAATACACACAACAACACTCACCAACAACACAACACAACACCCCATTCTATTAAACACATTATGGAAGACTGTAACACACACAACCACACTCACCAACAACACAACACAACACCTCATTCTATTAAACACATTATGGAAGACTGTAATACACACACCCACACTCACCAACAACACAACACAACATACATTCTATTAAACACATTATTGAAGACTGTAATACACACAACCACACTCACCAACAACACAACATACACTCTCTGAGGGCACTGTGGGAGAGCCCGGTTCAGGCCATGACCTTCCTCAGGAGCTCGGGGCTGTTCGGCCAGATAGCTTGAGGAACTTCAACCTTTAATCTCATCTGACTCATAATTTGCAAGTAGGAAAGAGTGTAATATCAGATTTGTAATTAATCAGTTATCATAAAAAAATAAACATTACAGGGAATCTGGGGGCCTCCGACAGCCAGGGAGATGTGCTTCAGTAACCCAGACATATAGGGACATCTAGACTCCCTGGTCCAGTAAGCTGTGGTCCCATTTCCCTGGGATGTGCTTTGGTAGTCCAGGTATATAGTGACATACAGACATATAGGGACATACAGCCCCACCTTTATTTTAATTTGTTTTTTCACCAGAGTGTACCAGGGGTCTGTGGAGGCCATTCTGTCTTGGGAGAACATCAACAACAACATCATTAAACATTACAAAGTGAGTATTGGGTAATGAAGTATGAGTACAGACAAAACAAAAAAGTATTGGAACCACCCTTGTATTGAAATTAACTACAATTCTTGAGAAAACAAAGTTCACTTCATGTGCTAGTTTATTGAGGCTATTCCATTTCATACATGTTTATTTATTTATTTATTTTTTCTTCTATACCTCAACCTCGGGGCTGTAGGGTGTCAATAGCCCGTGACTCTTGTGAGGCCCTGAGATTATTGTGTGTCACACCAGATGAGACAGTGGAGCTTCGTGGTGATGTTGTTGGTACCATAACTTCTCTTCTGTTCCACTAGATGACCCACACCTTATTTATACACGACACTATACAGTTGACAAACACACACACACACACACTAGATGATCTACACCTTATTTATACATGTCACTATCAGGAGATAAGAGGAGTTACACACACACACACACACACACTAGATGAGACAGTGGAGCTTCGTGGTGGTGATGTTGGTACCGTAGCTTCTCTTCTGTCCCACTAGATGACTCACACCTTATTTATACCACGTCACTATGTGTTGTGTGAGGGGTGAGGTATTGCCCAGGTGACTGAAGTTTAACATGTAACAGTGCTCTACTAATATGTATATAGTTTTTCAGGATGGATTTTCACACACTACATTGGATTTTCCAAGTTTTAGCAGTTTTGGATAGAGGAGGATAGACTACTACTACTACTACCTCCCATGAACTTCACAAGTGTACTGACTACCTCATAATGCAAGAATGGTGAGTGTACTGTACAGCCACAATCAAATATCCACCGACGCTTTCCTTCCATCGTACAAATAAATTAGTATCATATCAAAATATAATCATACAACAACCCCTTATGTCAACTCAACCCTCTCAATTATTATTATGAGGTGCTGCAAAATCATACACGTGTTGTTCTTTATTACCAAGATATTTATTACGATGGAAGGAAAGTGTTGGTGGATATTTGATTGTGGCTGTACCAATGAATGCATCTGTTTAGTAGCACATGTAGGAGGAATCAGTAGCCTTTCAATTCACCAAGAGACTCTCTCCAGTAGTTTTAAAAGAAATTTGAGAGTCCTTACTGGTGCTCTATGAATTCTCCAAACTACTCCGGGCAACAGACAGATTCCCTATTAGAAATACTGAAGGGTTCTGTGGCCTGGATTATTTTGGAAGATTTATAGAGCTCCAGTAAGGGACCATTAATTTTTTTTAAACTACGGGACTCTCCCATTAATTGGATTTAGATACAGTTAACTCTCATTTTACACTTGTATATTGGGTGTGTAATGTAATGTGTGTAATGAAACTGTGTATAGAAAACCCTCATTGTACAGTACACTGGTATTATGGGTGTTTAATATAGTGTACAATAAGTGTTTGCAGTACATACATTCATTACACACACACTATTTCACATACATCATCCCAGTGTAAAATGAGAATTGACTGTATTTTGGAGCATTCATAGAGCTCCAGTAAGGGCCCTCAAATTTTTTAAAAACTACGGGACTCTCCCTTTAATTGGATTTAGATATGTGCACTCACTACAAAAGGTTTAAATGTTAATATCATCACTGCTTTACAGGTGAGAGGAGAACAAAAGAAGAGAGGGCACAACAACGAGAGGAGAAAGAACACACAACCAACGAGAGAAAGAGAGAACACACAACCAACAAGAGAAAGAGAGAACACACAACCAACGAGAGAAGAGAGAGAGAGAACACGCACACAACGAGAGAAGAAGAAGAGAGAACACACACAACCAACGAGAGAGGAGAGGGAACAGAGAAGAGAGAGAACACACAACCAACGAGAGAAGAGAGAGAGAACACGCACACAACAAACGAGAGAAGAGAGAACACACAACCAACGAGAGGAGAAGAGAGAACACACACAACGAGAGGAGAAGAGAGAACACACACAACCAATGAGAGAAAAGAGAACACACACACAAGGAGAGGAGAGAGAACACACAACGAGAGAAAAGAGAGAGAGAACACACACACAACTAGAGAAGAGAGAACACACACACAACGAGAGGAGAAGAGAGAACACACAACTAACGAGAGAAGAGAACACACACACAACTAACGAGAGAAGAGAACCCACACACAACTAACGAGAGAAGAGAACACACACAACTAACGAGAGAAGAGAACACACACAACAAGAAAAGAGAAAGAGAACACCTATAATTATCTATGTTTCATATTTCCACCACCAGGAAAATATATTAATTATTTTATACCTGTTATGGTGTTGGGTTCAAATATAAATTGTTGATGTTATTATTATACACAGAAATATAATGATAACATCAATGATAATTTTATACCTGTGGGGGGGGGTGCAGGAGTGGGGGGGTTAGGGGGTGCAGGCTTGGGGGGGGTGCGGGAATATGGGACAGGCTTGGGGGGGTCGGGGGGGGGGGTGCGGGAATATGGGACAGGCTTGGGGGGGTGCGGGAATAGGGGACAGGCTTTCTACCCACCCCAAGCCTGTCCCCCTATTCCCGCACCCTCCCCCAGTCCCCCCACAAGCCTGTCCCCCTACTCCCGCACCTTCCCAGTTCCCCCCACAAGCCTGTCCCCTATTCCCGCACCCCCTTAAGGTGGTAATTCTTTTTTGTTACATTGGAGTGCCATGATTCCTCCAAAGTATGTCAGGAAACAGGACCAGAAGAGCAAAAATAATGGAGTTCTGTTGCTTGGAATAGTTTGGAGGATTCAGTGGTTCCAGATTTACCAACACAAAACTTACCCCTTAAAACTATTCCAAACAAAAATAACAGGACACCATTGTTGTTTTTCTCACTCTTGGTCCTGTTGTTTCCTGGCAGACTTTGAAGGAATCAAGAAGCTCAAATGTACAGCCACAATTAAATATCCACCGACACTTTCCTTCCATCGTAGTAAATATCTTGGTAATAAAGAACAACATGTATATAATTTTGCAGCACCTCATAATAATAATAATAATAATAAATATCTTGGTAATAAAGAACAACACGTGTATGACTTTGCAGCACCTCATAATAATAATAATTGAGGGGGTTGAGTTGACGTAAGGTGTTGTTGTATGATTATATTTTGATATGATACTGATTTATTTGTACGATGGAAGGAAAGTGTTGGTGGATATTTGATTGTGGATGTACCAAAATTGTATTATCCCCTGATTGTTGTTGTAATCCTTTGTGTGTGAAACAAATTACACACACACAAACACATGTATTAATATATTGTGTGTGTGTGTCTGACAAATTACACACACATTAACACTGTGTGAAGAGAAATATCACACACACAGTAACTCCATAAACACTTACATTAAGAGGGTGCGGGAGTAGGGGGCAGGTTTGGGGGGAGGTGCGGGAATAGGGGGACAGGCTTGGTGGGGTTAGGGGGGTGCAGGAATATGGAACAGGCTTGGGGGGGGGGTCAGGGGGGTGCGGGAATAGGCTTGGGGTGGGTAGAAAGCCTGTCCCCTACTCCCGCACCCTCCTAAACCCCCACCAGCCTGTCCCCCTACTCCTGCACCCCCCTAACCCCCCCCCAAGCCTGTCCCCCTACTCCCGCACCCTCCTAAACCCCCCCCAGCCTGTCCCCCTATTCCTGCACCCCCCTAACCCCCCCCCCAAGCCTGTCCCCCTACTCCCGCACCCCCCTAAACCCCCCCAAGCCTGTCCCCCTACTCCCACACTCCCAGCGCACCCCCCTAAACCCCACACACAGTAACTCCATAAATACTTACATTAACTAATAATACTTGTACTGTCGTCGTCGTTGTTGTTGTTGTTGTCGTTGTCATTGTTGATGGAAGAATGAAGGTTGTTAATAAGTCTCTTGTACAACTCCACTCTCTACAACTCTGTAACATAATAATACAACCAAATTAATTTATGGATAGTACAAAATACAAATGAATTAGTTAGTACTTCAGAATTACTGCAAAAATATTACCAATACTTTACAAAGTTTTATATGCATAGTAAAATTGTCGTGATAAATGATACAATAAAGAGTTAACAGACAGAATTATAATTAATAAATTTATAATAATAATAATAATAACAATAAATAAATATATTAGAATATATATTTGATAGATACCGGTACATATAATGATAATAAGAATAATAGAAATAAGAATAATGATTAATCAATATATAATAATAATAATAATAATAATAATAATAATAATGATAATAATAATAATAATAATGATAATAATAATAATGATTAATCAATGTATAATAATAATAATAAAAAAAGAATATTACAATATATAATTGATAGATACATATTAATAATAACAATAATAATAATATATATATATATTTTTTTTCAATGCCGCACACCGCCACCAACTATCGCTTTCCATACATGACCAATTAACTTTAATCACAGGTTCCGTGCCCGATCATAACAAAACATCTCGCCAAAGCACTATCTCCACGTGGGAAAAATAATCCAAAATTATCCAAAAACTAAAAATAAATAAATTGATAAACTTAGTCCAGTTGGAAAATATGAAAAAAAAAAAAAAATGATAAATCTTAGTCCAGGTGGATAATATGGGATCGACATTAGTGCGATTTTCCGCTAACTGGGCTATTAAAGAGACTATCTGCTAGTACCAATAGATGTGGAATTTTATTGGCTATTTTTTTGAGAAAATCAGAATTAGTCTACAGCAATCGAGTCAACCAAAAACATCCAAAAACAAACCAAAATATTGACCGAAACAGAATTATTATAATTATTGCTATTATATCCAGACTAGTCCTTTAAACAGAATATCTGGGGAATTTTATGGGTTATTTTTTTTTTTATACAATCTGGAGTTTTTGGAAGCATCCAAATGAAAAGGATGAGTGTACAGTCGTCAGCATAAGTTCGCTTCATTTCCACCTGTGTATGTATTAGCTATAGTGATGTTGTAATACAATTTTAATGCAGAGATGACAGATATAAAGTAAATATGGTAAATTACATATGTTGTTGGAATAAAAACTGGTTCAAATTGCAACTATTTGGTCAAATTAGCAATACTAAGTACATGAAATGAACGCGAATTTATGCTGCCAACTGTACACTAATGGGCCATAGTATATATATATTATAATGCTGATATGTGTGTGTATGTGTGTGTACGTGTGTGTGTACGTGTACGTGTGTGTGTGTGTGTGTGTGTGTGTACGTGTACGTGTGTGTGTACGTGTACGTGTGTGTGTAGGTGTGTGTGTACGTGTGTGTGTGTACGTGTACGTGTGTGTGTGTGTGTGTGTGTGTGTGTGTGTGTACGTGTGTGTGTGTGTGTGTGTACGTGTGTGTGTGTGTGTACGTGTGTGTACGTGTGTGTGTGTGTGTACGTGTACGTGTGTGTGTAGGTGTGTGTGTACGTGTGTGTGTGTACGTGTACGTGTGTGTGTGTGTACGTGTGTGTTAGTGAATATATATACATAATCTTGTCTATTGTGACCATACCTAGGTAAAAGTTGTAAAATAAGAATGATCTGGTAGGATGTTACAAAATATTATTATTATTATTAATGTTTTGAAAATTGTTTTATAAATATATTAATTACCATATTTTAATTTACTACAAGCAGCTACACACTACTTAAAACAATAACACACACACACGTTAACTACCATCTTTTAATTTAATACAAGCAGCTACACACTACTTAAAACAATAACACACACACACACACACACACACACACACACGTTAACTATACTCTGTCCAGCCTAAGGTGGCGGAGAAGCCCTGCCCTACAGGTGCGGTAGGCAGGTCAAGTACTTTTTCGCTTCCCTGATTGGCTAGAGGTGTTCAGCACACCGAGAAAAATAGAAGTGCTTCCTTTTTTCATGAATATTTCTGCTAATTAAGCATTATTCATGCCTGTTATTACTCACTCATTATTGTAAATGATATGTGTGAGCCTTACAGTCAAATTCACAGTGACAATTTACTTGGAGCTCGTAATATCTTGATTTGAACATAGAGTGTGTAGTAAAAAGTGAGCGACAGTGAGAGGAAAACAGGTCAACTGGAGGACCTCTGGGTAACCCTTGTGACTTCCCGTGTTCGAAAGCATACTTCAAGGCTTCTTCATCCATTTAGTACAATTTTTTATACATTTAATTTCACTTATCTTTCGGAAGCACAATGGAGTGTTTTTATGCAACGAAAATATAGAAAAAAACGCACACACACATTCACTACTGTGGATATATAATACAGGATGTATAAACAAGACATGCACCTACACATATACATATCACACGACACAGTAAACATGCCAGACACACAGATATACATCCACCAACTCTACATTCATACTGTGTAGCGAGTGCTGGCAACTATTACTTACTTCCGGCCTTCCGGCGGAAGAATACATCACCGAGAGTGTTGGTACACAGAGCTTAGCCCTAGGCGGTCACTTACTCTACAGTGACGCCTTTCTCTGTATATTCTTGTACTCGTGTTGTAACACTGTCCTACTCCTAATATATGTGTTACTCGTACTCCCTGGATTTCCTTGTGCAACCTACGTCTTGCTACAGTCACAGCAAGGCCCTCTCCCGCCTAGCCTTACTAGGTGGACCTCAGAGCAGAGACGAACATGGCGCAGTGAGTACCAAGGACCAGGGAAGGAATTATAGTGCTTGTGCAGTGTTCGATACAGTGTTTAGTGCTTGTGCTGTGTTGTGAAGTGATCAGTGCCCCTCCCCCATTATTTCTCGTGTACATTACGTAGCTCTTAAGCGGGATCATTTCCAGCCAGAAGGGAGGACGTGAGCAAGGCACGCATCCTCCCACTACGACAGCTGGTTGGGCACTGAGTGAGTGTGGCTGTGCAGCTGCGGCGGTCCGGACTGTAGGCTCCGCCCACCACCACCCCGCCACACGCACACACACACGTACCTTCTCACATATGCACAGACTAGAAACTACTTACAACCCACTTCTCTTTCGGGTTTTTTAGTGACTAGGGTAACAACTGCACAGAAAATAAGCACTACAGTGTACTGCTCTTCTCAACACGAACCAGAGGATATACCACAAACCATGTCACAGCAAAAGGACTTAATTTCGTGGTATGAAAATGAGGGGAGTGAAGAAAGTGACACACAGGCAGTACACCTGTGAGCTACGACAAAGAAAAGAGGAGCTACGACGAGGGGAAGAGGACAGACGACGCAGAGAAGAAGAGGATCGCCGGGATCAACAGGAACAGCATAGAAAAGAAGACAATGACAGGTTTATGGCTATGATGAACCTGCTTTCAGCACAGCAGACACATCATGCAGCCCCATACAGCCTGCAGCCCAACCAGTCTACACCTGTTTGTCTTTCTCCTACACCTAACCTCTCTAATTACAACGACACCAGATCCTATGTCTCCAGGTCTCCTCCACCCCTTAACACCACAGCAGGCAACTTAACCAGCAAACCTACGGTACCTAACCCCCCACCGTTGCAGGCAGACGCATCTTTCCAGGTGTACAGGCAGTGGCGTCGCAGATGGCAGGACTACGCCACGATGATCGACCTCAAAAAGATGACCCACGAGAAGCAGCTAATACAACTCAGGACGTGTGTTTCCCTAGACGTGCAGAGGATTTTGGAGCACACACTGGGTATTCCTCCTGACACACACCTGTCTGTTGAGAAGGTATTAGACTGTCTGCAAGAGCACCTCAAAGGTTTGTGGAATGAAGCTCTCCGTCGTCGTGAACTGCTTAGGTGCAAACAAGCAGATGGTAAGACCTTCAGTGAGTTCTACGTCAGACTGAGGAACCGAGCAGAGGAAGTAGACTTGTGTACTGGCGACCCCGTTACGTGTGCCAAGACACAGTTGAAGATGGTGTTATTAATGGGTGTAAAGGACGAAGAACTGTTGCAACGCCTCATCTCCCTTAACGCAGGATCTATGCTGCAGGAGTTTGTGAATTGTTGCAGGGCATTCGAGGCTACCAAGATGACAGCATCTGCCATACATGCCTTGCCAAGCCAGCTGAAGGCCGTCTCTACCTATAAGAAGAATCAACGACGTGAGAAGAAGGCCTCTTCACAACAGACTTACACTTATAACACATCACCCACCAATTCCTGTCAGTTCTGTCGCCGCCAGCATGGTTCCGGGTTGTGCCCAGCTGCTGACAATACCTGCTCCAACTGCGGACGTCAAGGACATTGGGCCCGTGCCCCTAAGTGCCCAGCTAACGATGTGCCGTGTAGAGCTTGCAGTAGAACAGGACACTTTGAGAAGTGTTGCAGGTCAGCCAACAGGATGAGCAAAGGACAATACAACACTTCAGGTTCAGGTAAAACTCCCCCTTCTCCCAGCAAGAAGAAGGCCAACTGTCGACGTGTGGGGAATGCCCACAACAAGTCTCCGAAGCCTGTCAACGTGCAACTTTGTTATGATAACAAGACTTCGAGGTTCACAGATGCTCCCAGACACAGGCGCAGATGTTACAGTACTTGGCACCAGGCACCTAGAGATGCTGGAGATACACAAGGACAGCTTACTACCCCCTCCTTTGATGGGCACAATCACAGCTGATGGATCGCAGATGGCACGTGCATTGGGATGTTTCCAGGCCACCTTGAAACTTGGCAACAGGTCTTGCATTGCCAACATACAGGTACATGAGGGAATACAGGTCCCACTCCTTTCATATGGTCATTGTCAGGAGTTGGCCATAATTTTGCCTGACTTTCCAAAACCTATCCTCACTGTGACGCATGTCAACAGATGCACCGAACTACCCTTCCCTGCAACTGCAACCCCTTCAGCTGCACGGGACTACTTCATACGTGAGTTCAGCGATGTGTTGGTCTCCAAGGAGGAACTCAAGACAGCTCCACTGAAGAAGATGGCAGGACAACCCATGAAGATCCACCTCAAGGATGACGCTGTTCCCTTCGCCATCCACACACCCAGGCCGATACCCTTCGCTTTTCAGAATCAGGTGAAGACGGAAATTGACTCCATGGTACAGCAAGGAATCATCGCGCCTGTTGGGGATGAGCCATCAGAGTGCTGCCACCCAATGGTCTTGGTTCCTAAGAACAACGGCGTACGCATCACAGTGGATTTGACCAAACTCAACTCCCAAGTATCTCGCCCCACCCATCCTTCGCCTACGCCCTTTGCAGCAGTCCGTAGTGTCACTCCTTCAGCGAGATATTTCACGACAGTGGATGCCTTGCATGGGTATTGGCAGAAGGAACTCGCAGAGGAGGACCAGCACCTTACCACCTTCATCACGCCATATGGGAGATACAAGCATCGCAGAGGACCAATGGGCTTCGCAGCCACAGGCGATGCCTATTGCCTGCGTGGCGACATGGCTCTCCAGGGTATCACCAACTGTTCTAAAGTGGTGGACGACATTCTCTTACATGACAAGGACTTACCCACGCACATAGGACGGATTAATCAGATGTTGACTAGGTGTCGCACCCATGGCATCACACTCAACAAGGAAAAGTTTGTGGTAGCCGCCGCTAGTGTCAACTTCTGTGGATACCAAATTTCAGCGGAAGGTATCTCTGCAGACGAAGACAAGGTTACAGCAATACGAGACTTCCCAAAGCCAACTAACCTGACTGATCTTCGCTCCTTCATGGGCCTAGTGAACCAACTGACGGAGTTCACCCCAGATATAGCAGCCAAGGCTCAGCCACTTCTTCCTCTAATGAGCCCCAGGTGCTCTTTCGTATGGACCCCAGACCATGACAAGGCCTTCGAGGGTGTCAAGCAAGCTCTGACATCACCACCTGTACTAGCACCCTTTGAACTGTCATTGCCAGTGGTTCTACAGACAGATGCCTCACGCTTGTGTGGGATTGGTTATGCCCTCCTACAGGAAAACGGCCAGGGACAGATGCGTCTTGTTCAGTGTGGATCAAGATTCTTAACAGATGCTGAGACACGCTATGCCACCATTGAATTGGAGATGCTAGCTGTCACCTGGGCCATGTCCAAGTGCAGACTCTACCTGACCACCGACCGCTCATTCCTATCATAAATTCTTACACCTTAGATGCAGTCGAGAACCCCCGCCTCCAACGGCTGAAGGAGAAGGTTTCGCAATACATCTTTACAGCAGTGTGGCGTGCAGGGAAGCAGCTGTGTATTCCCGACCCACTTTCACGAGCCCCAGTCAGCCGCCCCACGTCACAGGACGAGACCGAGTGTAGCGAGGCTGCGGCACATGTCAGAAGCATCACCAGTGCCACCAATACCACCTCCGAGGACCAACCATCGACCACAGTAGATGCCGATAGGACCCTCCAGGAGCTCAGGGAAGCAGCAAGTGCAGACCTTGCTTACGGTCGCCTTCTGGCCTGCGTGTCCTCTGGGTTCCCCTCTAACCGTTATGGCATACACAACGACGTCCTCCCATACTGGAAGCTACGGGACAGTCTCTACGCTGATGGAGAGCTGGTGCTGTATGGTCAGAGGATTGTTGTTCCCGCCGCCCTACGAAGACGAACCCTAGCCTGGCATTGACTCCGACATCAAGAATACAGTCGAAGCTTGTGAGTCATGTCAACGTCTGCAACCAAGCCAGCAACAGGAACCCATCAGATGTGACGATCATCCTACAATGCCTTTTGAGTCCGTGTCTGCCGACTTCTTCCAGGTGGCGTGGAAGTCATTCTTGGTAATCGCAGACAGACTCTCTGGATGGCCTGTGGTTGTCCCATGCGGCCATGATACTACATCCGCCAGAGTGATCCGGATGTTTTGCCGCTACTTCCGTGAAGTTGGAGTCCCCTTACGATTGCGAACTGACGGCGGACCTCCCTTCACCAGCAATGACTTCAAGAGCTTCACAGAACGCTGGGGCGTCCATCACACAGTAACTTCACCACATTACCCCCAGTCTAATGGTCATGCCGAGGCAGCAGTCAAAGCAGTTAAGCACCTGATACTCAAGACAGCGCCCACAGGAAACATTGACTGCGAGGAGTTCGACAGAGGCCTGTTGGAGTTACGCAACACCCCTACACCTGCTGGACGTTCCCCCGCCCAAGTTCTATATGGTCAGCCCCTACGCACATGCCTCCCGGCCCACCCAGAGTCCTTCTCCCGGGAGTGGCAGACCAGAACTGAGGATTATGACCGCAGAGTTGCCACCCGTGCTGACCAGGTCCAACGTCAGTACGACGAGCAGGCCCGCCCCCTTCCCAGGTTGTGTGTTGGACAACGTGTGAGGATCCAGGACCCTACTTCACACCGCTGGGACAAGGTTGGGGAAGTAATGGGCCATGGCAGGCACAGGAATTACGAGGTACGCCTTCTTAGTGGCAGAGTCTGGTGGTGGAATCGTCGGCATCTCCGTCCAGTTCCATCTCCTAGTAACAGTGATACCCCTTTACAAATCCCTGTGGCCCCTTGCTCGGACGAAGAAAATCAGTCCTCAGTACATAACCCCCCCAATGCCCCACGTCGTTCATCTAGGCTTATTGGAAACCAGTCCGCTCGAGACAATGCTACGAGCGTGAGAGGGGAGGGAGGTGTGGATATATAATACAGGATGTATAAACAAGACATGCACCTACACGTATACATATCACACGACACAGTAAACATGCCAGACACACAGATATACATCCACCAACTCTACATTCATACTGTGTAGCGAGTGCTGGCAACTATTACTTACTTCCGGCCTTCCGGCGGAAGAATACATCACCGAGAGTGTTGGTACACAGAGCTTAGCCCTAGGCGGTCACTTACTCTACAGTGACGCCTTTCTCTGTATATTCTTGTACTCGTGTTGTAACACTGTCCTACTCCTAATATATGTGTTACTCGTACTCCCTGGATTTCCTTGTGCAACCTACGTCTTGCTACAGTCACAGCAAGGCCCTCTCCCGCCTAGCCTTACTAGGTGGACCTCAGAGCAGAGACGAACAACTACTTACACAAAAAGGTTAATATATTTCAAAACCATGGCCAAACAAAGCAGCAGGACTGGGCAAGGAGTGGTGTGTGTGTGTGTGTGTGTGTGTGTATTGACAAACCGACACAGCAAGTTGACAGGCGCCTATAGGGACCTAGGGACCTGAGATTAGAATATGGCCTAAGGCAGTAAGAGAGAGAAACTTAGATGAAGGTAACAAATGAGGAATAAAGAAAGTGAAATAACTTATGATGCATGCTACTGATAATGAAAGAATAAATAAATGGAATTTAAAAAAAATATTATATACCGTAATGCCATTAATCTAAATATATCATGTATATGATATGTGGGATAAAATATCATTAGATTATACTTTTATGTGGGATAAAATATCATTAGATTATAGAATTTAGAAAAGGAAAGGTTGTGGATGAATCGTGAACACGAGAGAGAGAGAGAGAGAGAGAGAGAGAGAGAGAGAGAGAAGTGAAGGGAAGAAGGAAGGTCAGGTCACTGAGATTAACTCACCGCTATGCGACGTATGTGTATGTGTGTGTATGTGTGTGACCCATGGTGTGGCAAAAAGTACTCGAAACATCCCCTTTCCATCATCTGCCAATCAGATACATCCAGGAATGTCCCAGAGAGGCAAGGCTTCTCCGCCACCTTAGGCTGGACAGAGTATACCATCTTTTAATTTACTACAAGCAGCTACACACTACTTAAAACAATAACATTATTTGTGAAAGTGAAAACATTAGACAGTAAATTGTTTGAGATACCCATATGTGGATGATTATTATTGACCACGACTATACAAGATCAGTCATAAAATCTTATATATGATTCAGTGCCAGGTTCTACTTAACCATCGCTCGGACTAAAATGGAAATGCCAGGGAAAGGCGAGACTCGTCACAACACCTTACTGACCATACAGAATAAAGCCCCAAAGATAATCACAGGCAGCACAGCTACCACACCTACAGACCACTTACACCATGAAACCAAAGTCCTCAAAATCAAAGACCATCTTGACATGAGAGGCACACAAACACACACACACACACACATGCTGCTGCGGCCTCCACAAACACACACCATCCACTACACTACATGGCACAACACCCACACACGGTCCTGGAGAAGCAACATCTACGCCGCGGGACCACCCCTCAAGGCTGCAAGAAGCTATGGGAGCCAAACCACCACAAAATCCCCCCGCCCCCATCAGGGAGGCCCGAACTCCTGGGAAAGGCTTCGGTCACCCAGGCAATTACCACACCCCTCACACAACACACACAATCACACATTTTTCCACCACCAAGAAATGATCCTCCGGCTGTCATTTCTCGGCTCCTCCTTCTAGCCGGAGACACCGAGAGCAACCCAGGACCCACCAACAAACACACATGTCCAACATGCTCAAAATCCAACAAACAGACAACGGGCTCAGTTCATCGCAGCCCTTGCAAAAACTGGACCCACCCCACAAATACAACACCCGCCTCCAAACAACACTTCACAAACACATAGACTCGTCTTCCACTACCCACACCACCACTCCTACCCCGACCACCCTTACTCCCAACACCATCACCCACACAGCCGTCACCACCACCCAGATCCCCAACCCCGACAAAGACCCCCCCTCCCCACCCTAACGCAGCAGCACACAACACACACCGCACCCACAACATAAACAAACTACAAATAAATATCGATGGCATTAACACCAAAAAACAAGAACTCACACACTTCATCATACAACACAACATACACATTGCCATCGTACAAGAAACCAGATTACATAACACACACAAAACACTTACATTCCCCAACTACACCACCATCAGACAAGATCGAACCAACGGCAATGGCGGCGGACTCATCATCTTAATCCACAAATCTATCAACTATACAGAAACCAGTGCACATCTCAAATCCTTTCTCCCCCATCACGACACCATCACAGAAATTCAGGCCATCAAAATACGGACCGGCAAAACAACAAGCACCACAATAGCCAACATATACATCCCCCCTCAAACCAGCCCAACAGTTCCCCATAACTTCACCCCCCAACTCCAACAAATCACCAGCCAACCTAACCTCATCCTAGGTGGTGACTTCAACGCCAAGACATCGGCCTGGTATATCAACAACCCAGACACTAACAGAGGACTTGAAATCCTCTCTCAAACAGACAACCTCATCACACTAAACAACACACACCAACACACCCACATCCCTCATCAAGCCCTCTACCAACCAACATCACCTGACATCACCTTCTGCTCCCCCAACCTAGCACCCAGAACATCATGGAGGGTAGTCAACACACTCGGCTCTGACCACCTCCCAATCATTATCACAACTAAATCAACAGACCATACAAAACAGAGCCCTAAGAATAATTACAGGCTGCACAGCTACCACACCTACAGATCACTTACACCACGAAACCAAAATCCTCAAGATTAAGGACCACCTTGACATGAGAGGCACACAAACATTTGCCGCAGCCTCCAGAAATCTACACCACCCACTACACTACATGGTAAAACACCCAGAGATGCCAAGAAACATCAAAACAACCCCCAGCACACGATACCATACACAAATATTATCATTCCTTACACCCTGCCCACCCCAAACCAGCCTCAAAAAACACATCCACACTCAAATCACCCACCAATCCATCAAAAAACTTAAAAACAACACCCTGCTGCATGCACGACCCCCTGACATCCACCCATCAGAATCCTCCCTACCCCGCGAAGACAGAGTCCACCTGGCCAGGTTGAGAAACGGCCACCATCCGGCTCTTTTAACATATCAAAAGAAACTAGACAGAGCCATCACAGTTACCTGCCCAGGATGCAACACAGCACCCCCCTCTATTAAACACATCATGGAAGACTGCAACGAACACAACGACACTCGCCAACAACACAAGATACACTCACTGAGGGCACTGTGGGAAAGCCCGGTTCAAGCCATAGCCTTCCTCAAGAACTCGGGGCTGTTCGGCCAGACAGCTTGAGGAACTTCAACAACAACAACAACAACTAAATCAAGAATCACTCCAGCTGGCCACAGACACACATACACTAACTACACCAAAGCCAACTGGGACATCTTCACTACAGACACAGAAGATCAGCTTGAAAAACTGAACAATACACCCATCACAAACATCAACACTACCATACAAAAATTCAACACAATCATACAAACCGCAAACAACAAACACATCCCTAGAGGCAACAGAAGAAAATACAACCCCAACTTTACAACAGAAATTCAGGGCCTCATCAGACAACGAGACACACTGAAACACTCACCCCCAACTCCACTCACACATCACACAGTACACCAAATACAAACACTAAACACACAAATAAACAACAAAATCAAAGAACAGAAAACACTAAATTGGCAAAGGTTTGTCAACACACTGGATCACAAAACAAACACCAGAAAACTTTACAAAACACTAAACAGCATCACACTATCCAACAACAACACTACACAATCACACGCAGCCATCACAACAACAAACATCATACCCTCAAACAAACAACAAGCAAACACCCTCATCCAGCACTTTTCCCACACCAGCCACCTTCACCCGCACCCTGAAGACCGACGAGTCATCAGACGCAGGAAATACTTCCCCACTGATTCAGTCCATACACCATTCACAAACCATCAAACAAACCACATCATCCACAACCTCAAACACTCACCTGCCTGTGGCCCAGACAACATCAGTAACATTCACCTCAAACACCTCGGACCACAAGGCATACAAGCACTCACTAACATAGCAAACTACAGCTACTCACACAACACAATACCCAACATCTGGAAACACGGAAACATCATCACTATCCCCAAACCCAACAAAGACCCCACACTACCCTCATAACACCGCCCCATTACCCTCCTTTGCACCCCCTCCAAGGTTATTGAATGCCTCATCATCACCCAAATCACACCACACATTCCCCTTGCATCCACACAACATGGTTTCAGACCACTACACTCAACAAACACCCTTCTTACAGACCTCACACAAAGAATTTATGATGGCATCAACTCAGATAGACCCCCACACAGAACACTCCTAGTCACACTGGACATTAGTAAAGCATTTGATGCCATCCCCCGCCACAACCTCACAAACAAACTATACAACACAAATATGCACAACAATACAAAAAGATGGCTAACCAGCTTCTTAGGAGGAAGAATAGCCCATGTTACACATGCTGGTCAATCATCTAACATAAAAAGCTTCACCAACGGCGTCCCCCAAGGCTCAGTACTCTCACCCAACCTTTTCAACTTATACATGCACGACCTACCAATACCCCAGACACCACAAATACAAGTAGCCTCCTACGCAGACGACATAACACTCACATGTACACACAGAAATGCAGACACAGCCACTCACATCCTCCAACCCTACCTCAACACACTTAATGCCTGGTTCACCACAAACAGACTTAAAATAGCACCCACCAAGTCAACAGCCACCCTTCTCATCAACTGGAACGCAGAACACCACTACACACCACACCTCACCATAAACAACACACCTATACCACACACACACACACACACCCAAAATACTTGGCATAATATACAATACATCCATGACATTCAAACAACACATCACAACCATAAAAAACAAATGCATGCAAAGACTTACGGCCCTCAGATCACTTACCAGCACAACATTTGGACACACCAAAGAAACCACAACCACAGTGTACAAACAATATATCCGATCAGTGATGGATTATGCAAGCCCTGCCTGGGCTTCAAACCTTACTGAGACTCATCACAACACCCTTCAAACCATACAGAACAGAGCCCTAAAGACAATCACAAGCTGCACAGCTACCACACCCACAGACCACTTACCCACGAAACCAAAATCCTCAAGATTAAGGACCACCTTGACATGAGAGGCACACAAACATTTGCTGCAGCCTCCAGAAATCTACACCACCCACTACACTACATGGCAAAACACCCAGAGATGCCAAGAAACATCAAAACAACCCCCAGTACACAATACCATACACAAATACTATCATCTCTTACACCCTGCCCACCCCAAACCAGCCTCCCAAAACACATCCACACTCAAATCACCCACCAATCCATCAAAAAACTTAAAAACAACACCCTGCTGCATGCACGACCCCCTGACATCCACCCATCAGAATCCTCCCTTCCCTGCGAAGACAGAGTCCACCTGGCCAGGTTGAGAAGCGGCCACCATCCGGCTCTTCTGACAAATCAAAAGAAACTAGATAGAGCCATCATAGATACCTGCCCAGGATGCAACACAGCACCCCACTCTATTAAACACATTATGGAAGACTGCAACGAACACAACGACACTCGCCAACAACACAAGATACACTCACTGAGGGCACTGTGGAAAAGCCCGGTTCAAGCCATAACCTTCCTCAAGAGCTCGGGGCTGTTCGGCCAGACATCTTGAGGAATTTCAACAACAACAACAACACCCACACACACACACACCATCCACTACACTACATGGTACAAAACACACACACACACACACACCATCCACTACACTACATGGCACAAAACACACACACACACCATCCACTACACTACAACACACACACACACACACACACCATCCACTACACTACATGACACAACACCCACACATGCCAAGGAACATCAAAACAACACCCAGTACACCATACCATACACAAATACTATCATCTCTTACACCCTGCCCACCCCAAACCAATCTCCAGAAACACATCCATACTCAAATCAATACCATACACAAATACTATCATCTCTTACACCCTGCCCATTCTAAACCAATCTCCAGAAACACATCCATACTCAAATCACTCATCAGTCCATCCAAACACTCAAAAACAACACACAGCTGTTTGTATGACCTCCTGACATACTCCAATCACTCATCAATCCATCCAAACACTCAAAAACAACACACAGCTGCATGCACGACCTCCTGACATCCACCCATCTGAATTCTCCCTTCCCTGTGAGGACAGAGTCCACTTGGCCAGGCTGTGGTGTGGCCACCACCCGGCCCTTCTGACATATCACAAGAAGCTGGATGGAGCCATTGTGGATGTCTATCCAGGATGCAACACAACACCTCATTCTATTAAACACATTAGTGAAGACTGCAACACACACAACAACACAACACCTCATTCTATTAAACACATTATTGAAGTCTGTAATACACACAACCACACTCACCAACAACACAACACAACACCTCATTCTATTAAACACATTATGGAAGACTGTAACACACACAACAACACAACACCTCATTCTATTAAACACATTATGGAAGACTGCAATACACACAACCACACTCACCAACAACAAAACATACACTCTCTGAGGGCACTGTGGGAAAGCCCAGTTCAGGCAATGACCTTCCTCAGGAGCTCGGGGGGGCTGCTCGGCCAGACACCTTGAGGAACTTCAACAACAACAACATGAGTGTGTGCAAAGCAGCAGAAAAATATAAATTAAAAAAGAGCACAGTGCATAATTACATGAAACCAAAACCTAGCAAACCAGTAGGATGTGGAACCTCATTGACTCATGATAAAGAGTTACTGTTGTGTAACAGAATGCTCACATTGTCAGAAAGGGGATTCCCACTCCACATAATGCATTTGAGAATGTTAGTGAACTCATACAGTACTTAGAAAAATGAGGCGTTACGGTCCAAGTTTCCGTGACAATTTGCCGGGTATGAAATGGGCCACTAAGTACAGCCACAATCAAATATCCACCAACACTTTCCTTCCATCGTAGTAAATATCTTGGTAATAAAAAACAACACGTGTATGATTTTGCAGCACCTCATAATAATAATAATTGAGGGGGTTGAGTTGACATAAAATGTTGTATGATTATATTTTGATTTGAGACTGATTTCTTTGTACGATGGAAGGAAAGTGTTGGTGGATATTTGATTGTGGCTGTACCTAGAGCACCACAAACGAGTGTCCCAGAATATAAAGACTATCAGAGCCAAAGTTACAAAAGTCATGTTAACTCAGTTCTACAGTAACTTGAAAGAATCCCTAGAAGGTGTTCCTCCAGAGAACATAATAAATTTTGATGAGACAAATCTCACTGATGATCCAGGTAAAAGGAAAGTCATAGTGAGGCAGGACACTAAATATCCAGAGAGGGTCATCTATCAACAAAATCCTTTATATCTATTATGTTCTCTGGAACTGCATCTGGTGTGTTACTCCCTCAATACATGGTGTTTATATAAGGCTATCCATCTTTATGATGCCTGGACTGAACACAATACAATAAGTCCCCCAGTGGAGGGTTCCATTCATGTTCATTTGATGACTGGTTCCACAAAATAATCCTGCTAAATCCATGACAGGTAGAGTTGTCATTATAGGTGACAACTTGACACAAAATAATCCTGCTAAATCCATGACAGGTAGAGTTGTCATTATAGGGGACAACTTGACACAAAATAATCCTGCTAAATCCATGACAGGTAGAGTTGTCATTATAGGTGACAACTTGACACAAAATAATCCTGCTAAATCCATGACAGGTAGAGTTGTCATTATATGTGACAACTTGACACAAAATAATCCTGCCAAATCCATGACAGGTAGAGTTGTCATTATAGGGGACAACTTGACACAAAATAATCCTGCTAAATCCATGACAGGTAGAGTTGTCATTATTGGGGACAACTTGACACAAAATAATCCTGCCAAATCCATGACAGGTAGAGTTGTCATTATAGGGGACAACTTGACACAAAATAATCCTGCCAAATCCATGACAGGTAGAGTTGTCATTATAGGTGACAACTTGACACAAAATAATCCTGCCAAATCCATGACAGGTAGAGTTGTCATTATAGGTGACAACTTGACAAGCATAATATCTTCTTTCTTCTCTTACCACCAAACTCCATAAAGCAAAAAGTAGCTTATACAAGTCTACCTTATTCAATACTAAACAAGTCTTACAATCTTCTAAATAAATACTCTAATACTTAATTAAACTCAACAGTAAGGCAACTTCATATTATCAGCTGGAAACAAACACCATGAAACATGTTTACAGTGCTATGTTTGAAGGATTATCTTTTGCATCTGTACAAAGGTTTTGTTCATTATTTGATATGCCACCAACAAGTAAAAGACAATTTTTGAAATACAAAAAAGTAATATTATCTTCTGTGGCAATCAGAAAAACTCGACAGCAACTTGAAGACAGTGTAGCAAAAGTAATAGAGTCAACAGACACACACACACACAGACAGAAAATAGATAAATACTGTAGATAAATTAGTGCATTTGTCGCGGCTGAAATTGTATTTATTGGTTGTGGAACCAGCACAACTGGATTGCTATAGAATACACCCCTTCTCCAGCCCAGGCCCCATAAAGGCATATTCTGGGCTAGAAGGGTCTATTTCGTGACGATCATCAGAAGTAAAATGAATTTAAATCTGGCGCTGTACTAGACATGGGAGCCACCTGGTGGTGGCCTGTGGAGATACTGACCCCGCTCTAGGAGAGCACACGCTCTGCCACTCCAATGAGAAAACAGTGAATGGCTGCCGCATCGGGAGGAGGGTGGGACAGTTAAAGCTGTGCTGGTTCCACAACCAATAAATACAATTTAAGCGGCTGAAAGCCGCGACAAATGCACTATTATTGGTATAGTGGAACCAGCACAGCTGGATTGCAATGCATGCGATGCGGTAGGTGGGAGGTGAGGAGGAGGCATTTACGGGTCCAGATAAGAGCGGCTCAGAGAGGGGACCGTGTTATAATAAATTTTTGTAACCGTAGACTGTTCAGTTATAACTCAGAACAAGTCACCAGATATAGTCTTTATAGGCAGACTCGAGGGGTATGGTAGAGGAGTGGGGGGCAGGTAAGCCCCCCCCTCCCACAAACAGATAGACAAATAGACATACAAGTATACAGACAGACAGACTACAAATCTACAAATATTACAGAAAGCCATAGAACAAAGTACTAGGCTATGCAAATGAGCTCCTTCAGTTCCCAGGAGATGATGGATTAATGGATATAGATGTCACATTATAGTCGCGGTCAAATATAATCATCCATATAGGGGTAACTCACGTAAGAGTTTGACAGCTTCCCTCTGTTCCTATCTATCTATCTATCTATAGCTCTGACACCTCGTTCCCTCTGGGAACTCCCCCCAAGGGGGTGGCCACGGCAGAAGTGTCTCCAGTTCTCCCTGTTCCAACACTCCCTCCTTACTTGGTCCGTCCCTACTCTGCCCCTCACGTTTCTCTCCTTTACATACTCTTCCACTCTGTTCTGCCATCTAACCGGAGGCCCTCTGTTCCTTAGATGATAAACTTTCCAATAAATAGGTTAACTACCATCTTTTAATTTAATACAAGCAGCTACACACTACTTAAAACAATAACACACACACACATGTTAACTATGTTCAATTTGTGTGAGATGTTACGCTCCACGCTTCGCGAATGTCATTTGTTTTGTTGTTTATGTTTTAGAGATGTGCGAGTGCGAGCGGGGATGGTTGGCACTGGCTGCTACGTTCCATGTGTGTTGCCTACAGAATTAAAGTTAATTTCCTTGCTCCTGTGCCTCTGCTATATCCTGCCATATGTATCTACCAGCTCAACAAATGGTAGCAGAGCGTAGTTGCATGGCAGAGGAAACAAGTGGACCCAGATTAAGAAATCAGACAACTGTTCAGCAAGAAATCAATGAAGAAAGCACAAATGAAACTAGACCTGGAAAATGACATTGATATGATACATGGAAAAAGGGTAAAGTTAAGGTACACTTCTTGAGGACACTATTGTCTCCTGCTAAGGGATGAGAAGGAAGTTTGGAAGAAAACAGAAGAAATAATGCTGACATTGGGCAGTGATGAAAAGGAAAAGAAAAAGAAGATAGAAAAACTGCACCTACAATTTGGTCATCCCACATGTAGGAGGTTAATTCAGCTATTGAAAGATGGAGACATTGATGATGAGATGTGTTTTGTTCATGCTGAGGAGGTGTCAAATAGCTGTAAAATATGTATGAAGTACAAGAAAACACCATCAACACCAGTTGTGAGTGTGACTATGGCAAAAGAGTTCAACCAAGTTGTAGCAATAGATCTAAAGGAGTATAAGAAGGGTGATACATATTTTCTTCATAAGGTAGATATGGCTACAAGGTTATCAAAATCATGTGTAACAAAAAGTAAAGAACCTAAGGAGATTGTTGAAAAAGTCATTGAAACATGGTTGGGAACTGGTTTAGGAGCTCCTGTGAAGTTTTTATGTGATAATGGTGGGGAGTTTGTCAACACCACATTCCTTGATAGGTGTGAAAATATGAACATTCAAGTGATGCATACACCAGCATATTCACCCTTCAGTAATGGCCTGTGTGAACGTAACCATGCAGTAATAGATGAAATGGTGGCAAAAATAATAACAGAGCAACCAAAATTGTCATTAAGAGTGGCCTTAGCTTGGGCAGTTAATGCAAAGAACTGTGTTCAGATGGTGGGAGGGTTTCAGCCAGTATCAACTTGTATATGGAAGGAATCTTAACCTGCCATGTACCCTGAATGATGAACTTCCCGCTCTAGAAGGTACAATGTCCAGTGAGATTGTTGCCAAACATCTCAATGCTAGCCACTCATCAAGGAAGGCTTTTATTGCTGCTGAAGCCTCTGAGAAAATTTGACGTGCACTAAGACATAAAGTTAGAACCACTAAGAAGCCACTTGAAAATGGAGATCAAGTTTATTTCAAGAGAGAAGATCAAAAGGAGTGGAAAGGACCAGCTGTAATCATTGGTCAAGATGGTAAAACAATGATTCTGAAGTATGGTTCAAATACTGTAAGAGTCCATGAAAACCATGTTCAGGAAATACCATACAGTTTTGACACAGACACCAAAGATGGGAGAAACTCACTACTTGACACACTCAGACATCAAACAAAAGAAGTTAAAACTGAGAAGAAAGAGATTGAAGCAGTTATAAATCCAGTTGAAAATCCTGTAGAAAGTTATGACAAAGAAGAATATCACAGTATAGTTGAGGATACACATGAAGATAGTGTGAGAGTCAAAAGTATCCCAAAGATTGGACAGAAAGTAAAGTTCCTTTCAAAAGAGTCAGATGAGTGGCAGACAGTAACTATGCATAGTCGTGCTGGAAAATCAATAGGAAAATACAGTAATTGGAGGAACGTTAAATATGAGGATGGAAGCTTATCAGCCCTTGACTGGAACAGAGATGTAGAAAAGTGGATACCTATATTAGAAGAGAATGGAGTACAGGAACCCAGTGAAATAGTAATGGCTTGTGAAAACATGGAGAATCAAGAACTTGACAAGGCAAAACAAGAAGAAATGAGAAGTTGGAAGAATTTTGGTGTGTATGAGGAAGTTACAAACATGGGTCAAAATGAACTCTCAGTTCGATGGGTAGTAACTGAAAAAGAAAATAAGGATGGAAAAAAGAAAATTAAAGCAAGGTTGGTTGCTAGAGGTTTTGAGGAAAAAGAAGAAGTTCAGTCAGATTTTCCCACTGTTAGTAAAGAAATGTTGAGGTCTTTTGTTGCAATACTGTCTTCTAAAAAGTGGGGAGTGAACTCAATTGACATTAAGGCTGCATTCCTACAGAGTGAACGGTTTGAGTGTGATGTGTATCTTATTCCTCCTACTGAGGCAGGTGGTGATAGTACTGTTCTGTGGAAATTACAAAAATGTGTATGTGGCGTCAATGATGCAGCTAGGAGGTGGTATCTCACAGTGAAAACCTTCATGTTGAAGATGGGATGTACTCAGGTAAAAACTGACCCTGCAGCGAGAGTTGTGTGATATGTTTTGGATGCATGTAGATCACTTCTTGTGGGGAGGAACAAAGAGATTGGAAAATGTTGTCATTGCCAAAATAAGAAGTCAGTTTCAGGTTAAGGAACAAAATAAAGACATTTTCAAATATATTGGACTAAGTATTGTACAGAATGAATGATCAGGGTGTCAAAATTCATCAGAATGAGTACTGTAAACTTTTGGAAGCTGTAAATGTAAGTGCTGTGAGAGGACTAAATAAGAGGTTGGAATGTAATGAAGAAGAAAAGGAGAGTTTCAGGAGTTTGGTGGGCCAACTAGGGTGGTTATGTACCAATTCAAGGCCTGATCTGTCATATGATGTGTTAGAACTTAGCTGCAAAGTAAATCATCCTAAAGTAGGAGATTTGATCGAGGCAAATAAATGTCTAAGAAAAGCCTGTACTTTTGAAAATTCAATGTACTTTCCAGAAGTTGGTGATACCTCTAGTTGTAAGTTAGTTGTGTACAGTGATGCTTCTTATGCTGGTCTCCCAGATGGATCTAGTAGTGCTGGGGGCTTTGTGATTTTCCTTGTAGGAGAAAATGGAAATAGTTGTCCTTTGTATTGGGAAGCAAAGAGGATGAGAAGAGTTGTGAAGAGCACCCTTGCAGCTGAAACTCTAGCAGCTACTGAGGCAGTAGATATTATGGCCTAGTATCTTGGAAATATGTTGTCTCAGATATTGTATGATAATGAAAGAAGGTTGCCTGTAGAACTTTATGTAGATAACCATTCACTTTATGATAATGTGTACTCTGTGAAAAATGTTTCAGAGAAGAGATTAAGAATTGACATAACTATTCTCAAAGAAATGGTTCAGAGTGGAGAGTTGAAAGTGTTTTGGTTAGAGTCAAAGGCACAATTGGCTGATGTGTTAACAAAGAAAGGAGTGAATTCTTTGAAGATAGCTTGTGTTTTTGAAAATGGATGTTTGGGATTGTAAGCTAACAAATTAACTGAAGTATATTAATTTCGTAAAAAGAACAATAAATTTTTATGTTCTATTTGCCTATAAGTTTTTTATTTTTATACTGTTGTCATCTATTTGAGCTGCATGGACAGTTATCATTAGTTTGAATATAATTCCATTTTATTTAGAAGAGAGGGAATATTTTAAATATGTTCAATTTGTGTGAGATGTTACATAGAGAGATAGATGATGATAATAATAATAATAATAATAATAATAATAATAATAATAATAATAATAATAATAACTGAAAAGTCAAGAAAATTGAATACCAAACATATTATACATGTTAACTATGTTAAATTTGTGTGAGATGTTATGCTCCGCGCTTCACGAAATGTCATTTGTTTATGTTTTGGAGATGTGTGAGTGAGAGAGGTGGTGGTTGACACTGGCTGCTACGTTCCATGTGTGTTGCCTCCAGAATTATAAAGTTAATTTCCTTGTTCCTGTGCCTCTGCTTTATCCTGCCATATGTATCTACCAGCTCAACACAATGAGAGGACACAGTAAGAAATTAATTAAAAGAGGAGATAAAGATGTACAGATATATAGATTTCCAAATAGAGTAATAGACGAATTGAATAAATTACCAGAAGAAGTGGTGTGTGTCAAAAACATACACACACACACACACACACACACACACACACACACACACAAATATGTACAGAAATATAGCTTTCCAAATAGAGTAATAGACGAATTGAATAAATTACCAGAAGTGGTGTGTGTCAAAAACATACACACACACACACACACACACAAATATGTACAGAACTATAGCTTTCCAAATAGAGTAATAGACGAATTGAATAAATTACCAGAAGAAGTGGTGTATGTCAAAAACATACACACACACACACACAAATATGTACAGAAATATAGCTTTCCAAATAGAGTAAAAGACGAATTGAATAAATTACCAGAAGAAGTGGTGTGTGTCAAAAACACACACACACACACACACACAAATATGTACAGAAATATAGCTTTCCAAATAGAGTAATAGATGAATGGAATAAATTACCAGAAGTGGTGTGTGTCAAAAACATACACACACACACACACATATTATGTACTGTACACACACGCAATATTATGTACTGTACACACACACACACACACAATATTATGTACTGTACACACACACACACACAATATTATGTACTGTACACACACACACACACAATATTATGTACTGTACACACACACACACACACACACACACACACACACACAATATTATGTACTGTACACACACACACACACACACACACATAATATTATGTACTGTACACACACACTATGAAGAAAGACTAGCGAAACTAAAATTACCTAAACTAGAAGAAAGATGAAAGAGAGGTGATATGATTATGGTTTACAAATGTGTCACAGAAAAAGAAAAGATAGATATATATAACTTATGTCAACAAGGAATACCTACAATGAGAGGACACAGTAAGAAATTAATTAAAAGAAGAGGAGATTAAGATGTACAGAAATATAGCTTTCCAAATAGAGTAATAGACGAATGGAACAAATTACCAGAAGAAGTGGTGTGTGTCAAAAACATACATAACTTTAAAGAAAAATATGATAATTGTGATTTAAAATACGGGACATTACGAGCTTGACTCAATCCTGTAAAGATACAAATAGGTAAGAACATATTATGTACTGTACACATACACACACACACACACAATTAAACCCAAACACAGTCACTCACCTAGATGGTCAGGTGGCAATCCCTCTCAGCTGGCAACATTGGACACTGGCAACACTGATCTAGGGCTGGATACCACAGTGTTGCCAACTACAGGATAATCGCCCTACATTTTGGACATTTCAACCTCGCGGCAGAATATCAGTGTTGCCAACTATAGGATAATCGCCCTACATTTTTACAGAATCTGAAAAAAAAATGTTGGGGGTACTATCAAATAAACAAAAAAGAAATATGTTATGAAAATATTATTATATAAACATGTTATGAAAGTACTATTATATAAACAGAAAAAATTATGTTAAAAAATTATTATATAAACAAAAAATATATATATTAAGAAAGCATTATTATATAAACAGAAAATAAATATGTTAAGAAAGTATTATTATATAAACAGAAAAGAAATATATATAAAAAGTAATATTAAATACACAGAAAAGAAATATGTTAAGAAAATACTGATAAACAAACAGAAAATAAATATGTTAAGAAAATACTATTAAATAAAATATCTATTACCCTCAATTATCATATGTATGTATGTTTATGCATTTAAAAAAATAATGTATGAAATCATTAGAAAAAATGTAGTTAGGGCGCCCTGTGTTGTTCAGCCAATCAGGTGCCGGCTTTTAAGTGACTAACCCCCCCCCCCAAAAAAAAAAAAAAAAAAAAAAGAAGCATAGTTTATCACACACAAAAAAGTTAATCACAAAAAAAAAAAAAAAATTATAATAATAATGATAATAATAATAAGCATAGTTTATCACACACACAAATGAAAAGGATAGTTTATCACAAAAAAAAAAAAATAATAATAATAATAAGCCTAGTTTATCACACACACAAAAAAGCATAGTTAAAAAAAATTAATAATAATAATAATAATAATAATTATAAGCCTAGTTTATCACACACACACAAAAAAAGTATAGTTTATCACACACACAAAAAAAAGCATAGTTTATCACCAAAAAAGAAGAAGCATAGTTTAACACACAAAAAAAGCATAGTTTATCGCACACAAAAAAAGAAACAGTTTATCACCAAAAAAAAAGAAACAAGAAGCATAGTTTATATAAAAAAAGAAAGAAACATAATTTATCACCAAAAGGAAAAAGAAGAAGCATAGTTTATCACAAAAAAAAATAATTATAGTAGGCATCGTTTATCACAAAAAAAGCCGCATAGTTTATCACCAAAAAAAAACAAAAAAAAAAAACACACACAAACAGAGTTTATCACAAATTAAAAAAAGAAGAAGTATAGCTTATCACAAAAAAGAAATAAAAAAAGCATAGTTTATCACCAAAAGAAAAAAGAAGTATAGTTTATTACCATAAGAAATAATAAACAGTATCACACACAAAAAAAAAACCAGTTTATCACAAAAAGAAAGAAAGAAAGAAACAGTTTATCACAAAAAAAAAATATATATAAAACGATACAGTTTATCATAAAAAAAAAATAAATAAATCATAGTTTATCACCAAAAAAATAAACAGAATCATAGTTTTTCAGGTGACAGTAGTAAACACAGAAAATGTGTTGTAACGTAAGTAGACTTCCTCAGACTTTTTTCCCCGGTCATTTCCTGTACTTTACCACGGTTAGGTCCCGGTAGTTTGCCCAGGTTAGGTCCCAGTAGTCTGATGTGGTTAGGTTAGGTTAGGTTAGGTTAGGTCAGGCTAATGTCAAAATACCCCATCTGAATATGCCCTATCTTGGAAATGGGGCATTTGTGGAGGAAATGCCATAGAAGAAAATAGTCTTAAAATTGTCTAAATAAGTGGGTAATGAAGGTAGAAAACCCATATGCAATAACGGTAATTTTTTCAATATTTACTGGCTAGGTCAGGTTAGGTCAGATTAATTTCCAAAATATGTTTGTAAAATGGGGCACATCTCTAAAACGGGGCATCTCCCAGAGAAACACCATAGATGAAAATTGTGTTAGAATGGTCCAAAATAGTGGTTAATGATACTAAAATATACAATATAGTGAATAAACTACTTCTATACTTTTACCTATAATAATAATAATAATAATAACAATAATATTATATTACCTTTCATTATCTTCATCTTCCATGACCTGGTTAGCACCTGACCAATTCTGTTGACATTACATTAGGTTAGGTTAGGTTTACTGAATAATAATAATGATGATGATGATGATGATGATGATGATGATAATGATGATGGATGATGATGATGATGATAATGATGATGATGATGATAATAAAATACCATTGAAGAAAAGTGTCTTAGAATGTTATAAATTAGCAAGAAAAAAAAGGTAAAAACTTTGTATTAAAAAACAGTAATAGAATAGATTAAAATAATAATAATAATAATAACATAAACATACATACATATAGTCTATTTTAACTGATTTACATACCAAAAAAATATTGAGAGAGAGAGAGAGAGAGAGAGAGAGAGAGAGAGAGAGAGAGAGAGAGAGAGAAAAAACCAATAAAATAATGGGTACGGTATCTATTGAAAGAATTAATGTTTTGTAGCAGTGTTGCCAGATCCGGCTAGGTCCCAAAATTTTGCCCCGGTCATTTCCTGTACTTTACCACGGTTATTTCCCAGTAGTTTGCCCATGTTAGGTCCCGGTAGTTTGCCCAGGTTAGGTTAGGTTAGGTTAGGTTAGGTCAGGTCGGATTAGGTCAGGTCAGGTCAGGTTTGATTAGGTCAGGTCAGGTTTGGTTAGGTCAGGTTAGGTAAGGTCAGGTTTGGTTAGGTTAGGTCAGATTAGGTAAGGTCAGGTTAGGTAAGGTCAGGTTAGGTCAGGTAAGGTTAGTTTAGGTTAGGTCAGGTCAGGTTTGGTTAGGTCAGGTAAGGTAAGGTCAGGTTAGGTAAGGTTAGGTTAGGTAAGGTAAGGTCAGGTCAGGTCAGGTTAGGTAAGGATATGAATTGGTTGGCTCTATCTTTGTTTCAATTATTAATGAGTTTGAAATATAGTTGAATGGTGGTAAGTTGTATAAAGCAAATATAAGAACCTAAGAAGTATAAGACTGACTCTGGAGAAAAAAGTGTCTACAGCAACAAGAAGTGGACTAAAACAAAGGAAGAAGTTACCATCCCAGGATCAGCTGATTAATGAAACATGACTGAAGGAGGAAGGGGATAACAGATGTAAACAAGTAGAGGAGGAAGCTCAAGGTTTGTCCAGACTGCAACAACTCTGATGCTGCATTTTGGTGTGGTCTTTGTGAATTCTGGCATCATATTAAGTGTGAAGGAGTATCAAGGGAAGTACTGTATATATAAATTTTTAAACAGGAGTGATGCTAGTAAACTACACTGGTATTACAATAAGTGTGATAATGTTGCTGTCAAGGTCCTGAGTCACATTTACAAAGCTGGAAAAGAGACAAGATGTAGTGGAAACAAAGATGAAAAACCTAGAAAAGGAGACAACTGCCAAGCTTCTTGTTTTTGAGAATGAGATAGCAGTAGTAAAGGGCAGAATTAGCACAGAAATGGATGAAGTGAAAGAGAAATTGGAAGTACAAAAAGTGTTGGAACTAGGAAAGTTGGATAAGTTTCAAGAGGTTCAGAAGGATATTAATGATATAAAAGGTAAGTTACTTGAAGAAGTTAAGGAGAAAGTTTGCATTGAGGTGAAGAATGATTTAGTATAATCCTGCAAAGATGTTGTGAAGGAGGAGACCCAAAATATTTGCAACTCACATAGTGCTACAAAAGTGTGATTGCAGAGGAGACAGTGGAACAAGTGAAGGATATGTTACACAGAGAGAATAATATAGTACTGCACAGAATGCTGGAAGAAATGATAAGTGGATTTAACATGGAGGAGAGAGAAGACAAGATGAGACATGATAAACTAATGTTTAAAGAGATTTGTGGAGAGCTGAACCTAAATTGTTTTGATAGTGAAGATGAGGATCATGAGAAACTTGTATAAACTAAAGAATGTTAAGGAACTTTTATTCAGGAATGTGTCAGTGTATCATGATGTGACGAGAGAGGAACGGGAATAAGAAAAGGAACTAAGGAAACAGGCCAAAGAGAAGAGTGAGGAGGAGAAGGATGTGGTAAGAGGGAAGCCATGGAAGCGGTATCTACTGTGTGTAAAGAGAAACCAAGAGGAAAATATCCAGTAAAGATGAGGCAGAATGGAGAAAAGATTAAGTCTCAAAATAAGATACATGTGATGTTTAGTAATGTTGATACTTTTACATGTGACAACTTGAGGTAAGAATAGGAGATATGAAAGTGAAACCCCATGTGATAATAATACTGGAGGTGAAGCCAAAGAACTATATATATGAAAAGAGTATTGTAGAGTTTAATATCAAGGGATACAAATTATTAGGAAAAAATATATCTGAAGAAAGCTGTGGGAGAGGTTTGTTGATGTATGTGAAACATGGGGTGTCCTATAGTATTGAGGAAGGTGGTGATTTATGTGAATACAGGCAATTCTCATTTTACACTGGCATTATGTATGTGAAATAGTGTGTGTGTAATGAATGTATGTACTGTATACACTTATTGTACACTATATTACACACCCAATATACAAGTGTACTGTACAATGAGGGTTTTCTGTACACAGTTTCATTACACACCCAATATACAAGTGTACTGTACAATGAGGGTTTTCTGTACACAGTTTCATTACACACATTACATTACACACCCAATATACAAGTGTACTATACAATGAGGGTTTTCTGTACACAGTTTCATTACACACATTACATTACACACCCAATATACAAGTGTACTATACAATGAGGGTTTTCTGTACACAGTTTCATTACACACATTACACTACACACCCAATATACAAGTGTACTATACAATGAGGGTTTTCTGTACACAGTTTCATTACACACATTACATTACACACCCAATATACAAGTGTACTATACAATGAGGGTTTTCTGTACACAGTTTCATTACACACATTACATTACACACCCAATATACAAGTGTACTATACAATGAGGGTTTTCTGTACACAGTTTCATTACACACATTACATTACACACCCAATATACAAGTGTACTGTACAATGAGGGTTTTCTGTACACAGTTTCATTACACACATTACATTACACACCCAATATACAAGTGTACTGTACAATGAGGGTTTTCTGTACACAGTTTCATTACACACACTACATTACACACCCAATATACAAGTGTAAAATGAGAATTGTCTGTATATAAAAGTGAATATAAAAGGTACAGAGGACTTATTGCTAACAGCTGTATACAGGAATCCAAATAGCACCACTGAGAATAACAACAGGTTATTGGATCTACAACAAGAAATAGGTGAACAAAGAACGAAACACAAAATAGATATAGGCGATTTTAATTTGCCTAATATAAACTGGACAACAGGTACAGCATCCAGCGGAGACCAATACAGTCAGAGTTTTATAGAAAAAATAAGAGATTGTTTCTTTGTGCAACATAACAAGATGTAGAGGGAGTGAAAAGTGGATTTTATTTTATTTTTTTTTTTCTATACCTCAACCTCGGGGCTGTAGGGTGTCAGTAGCCCGTGACTCTTGTGAGGCCCCGAGATTATTGGGTGTCGCACTAGATGAGACAATGGAGCTTCATGGTGGTGATGTTGGTACCGTAGCTTCTCTTCTGTCCCACTAGATGACCCACACCTTATTTATACACGTCACTTGTGTTTACTGACGATGACGTAAGAGTAGAGGGGATTGAAGTAGACAGCCCCCTCGGAAAAAGTGATCATGCCTGCATAACTTTTCATTGTGATATAGAACCACAGATAAGGAAGACAAAGAAAAAGGTGTATTTATATGAAAGAGGAAATTATTTAGAAATGAAGGAGAAACTAAATATAGACTGGGAAGACCACTTGAATACTGAAGACATCGATGACATGTGGAATAGATTTATAACTAAATTGTAGGAAGTTATCAGTGATTGTATACCATGCAGAATGTTTAAGGAAAGGGAATCAAGGAAAACCTTAAACAGTGAATTTACCCATGAATAGGAAACTGAGGGCAAAGATTAAGAAAAAGCAAAGGAACGATTGAGGAAAATGGCAGAAAGAAATAACAGACAGTGGGAATAGGGAATATCAGAGAGTGCAATGTTGAGTACAGACATTTAAATAACCAAGTAAGGAAAGAAACTAGGAGAGAAGTTAAAGCAAAGGAACAAACAATACCACAAAATGTAAAAAGCAATCCAAAGATATTCTGGAAGTACGTTAACTCTAAGACGAAGACAGTATCTGGGATCACAGAATTATATATGGGAGGTGACAAAAATAACAACACAACGAGTGACAAGGAGAAGGCACAAGAGTTAGCAGAGTTTTTTTTCATCAGTATTTATGAACGAACCACAAGGAGCTGTGCCAGAATTGAAAGTGAGACAAGAAAAACCATTGTCAATTATGGAAATATCAAGGGAAGATAATATATAATAATAATTGAGGCGTCTATTTGCATAACGGGATAAACACCACCTCTGGTGAAATTGAAATGGCACTGTCTTCCCCCCCTAGTAAACATCTACAATTTACGTGGTGAAGTCCATATCCCCTTTTGGAGTTTCTAATAAGGCTTAAAATGAAGTATAAATAGAGAGATTATAACCTTTTGTACACAGATGTTAAACTTTAAACCCATTTTTCTCAAAACTTGAATTGTGTCGCTTATCTCGTTATGTAAATAGACGCCTCGTATACTGAAAACACTGAAAAAGTTAAAGCGTAATAAATCCCCCTGACCAGACACACTCCACCTAAGAGTTATATTGGAAGTTGCTGAGGTGCTGGTGGAACCACTGTGGATTATTTTTAACAACTCTTTGGAAAGATATCAAGTTCCCCAGGAGTGGAAAACAGCAAATATTACTGCAATATTTAAAAAGGGGAGATATAAGAGTGACCCCAGTAACTACAGACCACAACCACACTCACCAACAACACAACATACACTCTCTGAGGGCACTGTGGGAAAGCCCGGTTCAGGCCATGACCTTCCTCAGGAGTTCAGGGGGGCTGCTCGGCCAGACACCTTGAGGAACTTCAACAACAACTACAGACCAGTATCATAAAGCACATGTCAGGTAACAACTTGTTCAGCAAAAAACAGTATGGTTTCTTACCAGGGAGGTCAACAGTATTGCAGCTGATATAAGTATTGATAAGTGGACTGAGTCTATAGATAGAGGATGGGTAGTGGATGTGGCTTATTGTGATCTAAGGAAAGCATTTGATACAGTCCCCCACAGTTAATTCTCATTTTACACTTGTATATTGGGTGTGTAATGAAACTGTGTACAAAAAACCCTCATTGTACAGTACACTTGTATATTGGATGTGTAATGTAGTGTGTGTAATGAAACTGTGTACAGAAAACCCTCATTGTACAGTACACTGGTATTATGGGTGTGTAATGAAACTGTGTACAGAAAACCCTCATTGTACAGTACACTGGTATTATGGGTGTTTAATATAGTGTACAATAAGTGTTTACAGTACATACATTCATTACACACACTATTTCACATACATCATCCCAGTGTAAAATGAGAATTAACTGAACTTGCCAATGAACAGGAAGCTATGGAACAAGATAAAGAGGAAGCAAAGATTATGGGAACAAATGAACAAACTTGAAAATTCTGAAAACTATATGGAGAAGAGACAGTATGCTGAAATCAGTAAAGAATATAGGAGAGTAGATTTAACAATCAGGTGAAAAGAGAAACAAGAAAAGCAGTGAAGAACAAGGAACTGGAAGTTGCTACACTTGTAAAAGAAAACCCGAAGGTTTTTTGGAAATATGTTCAGTCAAAAATGAACACCAAAGGCATGATATCAGAATTGTATACAGACCACAATAAAGCAGAGACCACAGTAAGTGACAGAGAAAAAGCAAAGGTTCTCTCTAGACAATTTGCCAATGTGTTTGTCACTGAATCTGATGGAGACTCTCCAAGGGGAAGAGTGCAGGTAGTACCACCTCTGCAAAGTCTTAACATTACCAAGGAGAAAATTCAGAAGGTAATACAGAAAATGAAGAAGGATAAATCACCAGGACCAGATGGGATACACCCAAGGATAGTGAAGGAGATAATGAAGGAGATCTTAGAGCCACTGGTTATTTTCTTTGAATGCTCGTTCAGCACACAGCAATTGCCCACTGATTGGAAGATTGCAAATATCACAGCAATATTTAAAAAAGGTGATAAAAGGGACCCGGGAAATGATAGACCTGTGAGTCTGACAAACATTATATGTAAATGTATGGAGACACTAATTAGAGAGGAGATGATGGCTCACTTGAGGAAATACAACTTGCTCAGTGATAAACAGTACGGCTTTATACCAGGGAGATCTACTGTATTACAACTTATAAAGGTGTTGGATGAGTGGACGAAGGCTTTAGATCAAGGGAATTCTGTACATGTAATTTATTGTGATTTTATAAAGGCTTTTGATAGAGTTCCACATAAAAGGTTATTGGAAAAGATCTCCTGGTGTGGTATAGAAGGCAATTATTTGGACTGGATTAAGGCATTCTTAGGTAATAGAAATCAAAGAGCCCTACATGGAGTAGGGCTCATCAGTCTAGAATAGGTGCTGTGGAAATGAGTTACTTGAGAGGAACATGTGGACTTACTAGGTGGGATGGAGAAAGTAATGAGTGTGTATATGAGAGGTGTGGTATGAGTGAGAAGGCAATTGGCATTGAGTGTGGAGTGGTTTAGAGAGTGAAACGTAATACATTGAGATGGTTTGGACATGTACAGTAGAGAGAATGTAAAGTGAGGAGTTTGTAAAAAAGGTGTATGGAAGTGAAGTTGTGGCACCTGGTGTGAGAGGCAGACCTCCGGTTAGATGGCAGAACAGAGTGGAAGAGTATGTATAGGAGAGAAACATGAGGGACAGAGGAGGGCTTGAACAAGTAAGGAGGGAGTGTTGGAACAGAGTGGAAGAGTATGTAAAGGAGAGAAACGTGAGAAGCAGAGTAGGGCTTGAACAAGTAAGGAGGGAGTGTTGGAACAGAGAGAACTGGAGGCACTTCTGCCGTGGCCACCCCCTTGGGGGAGTTCATGGAGGCAACGAGGCATCAGAGCTATAGATAGATACATAGAATAGTGAATGGAGAGGCTATGGAATGGAGTGATGTGGTCAGTGGGGTACCTCAGGGCTCAGTCTTGGGACCATTACTATTTGTTGTTTATATCAATGACCTGCCTAGTTGTGTTGTGATGGAAACAAAAGTGATATATATTTGTATGCTGATGACACAAATTTTTAGAACTATGGCAAATGATGATGACCATATAAAACTCCAAGAAGATTTAGAAGATATGAAACATTGGACAGAAAAATGGTTATTGAGTTTTTATTCAGATAAGACGAGGTAAATGAGAATTGGTGGATCTGAAGAAAGAGAGAGAGAGAGAGAGTATCATCTTGAAAATGTAATAGAAAGGTCAAGAGCTGAAAAGGATATTGGAGTAATTATTGACGACATATTGAAATTTTCAGAAAATCTCTCAGAAAAAATAAACAAAGGTAACAAGATTGTTGGCATTATAAGAAGAACTTTCACCAGCTTAAATGCAGAAATGTTTAAATATCTTTTCATTGCTCTTCTCCGCCCTCATCTGGAATACGCAAATCAGGTGTGGAATCCCTATCTTTTTAAGGACATTGAGGCAGTTGAAATTGTCCAAAGAAGAGCAACTAAACTCCTGCCCAATATGAAGAACTTGTCATATGAGGAGAGGCTAAAAACATTTAATCTACCAACACTGTCATATAGAAGATGGAGAGGCGACATGATTGAAACACTTAAATTTATCAATGGACTGTATGACAAGGAATGCAGCGAGAAAGTTTTTCAAGAACGGGAAAAGAGTATTACACGAGGAAATTCTAGAAAATTATTTAAACCAAGATCTCGAATGAACTTGAGGAAATACTCTTTTCTCTGCAGAGTAATAGATGTGGAACTCTCTGCCAGAGTGGGTCATAAACCAGAAATCAGTAGTTTCATTTGAAAAACAATTGGTAAATATTGAAAGAATTACCGTTATTGTGTACGGTTTTTCTCCCTTCATTACCCACTTATTTAGACCATTCTAAGACTATTTTCTTCTATGGCATTTCCTCCACAAATGCCCTATTTCCAAGATAGGGCATATTCAAATGGGGCATTTTGAAATTAGCCTGACCTTACCTGACCTAACCTAGACCACAGCAAACTACCGGGACCTAACCTGGGCAAACTACCGGGAAATAACCGCGGTAAAGTACAGGAAATGACCGGGGCTAAATACGGGGATCTAGCCGGATCTGGCAACACTGCTACAAAACGGTAATTCTTCCAATAAATACCAAACAATTAGATAAGTTTTGGGACAATCAAGAACAAAAATACTTCTATAGGGCAAATGAGTAATAGGAATGAAGTGGAGCTGAAAGTACAGGCTCACCAATAGATCCTCTTCCAGAAGATCATCTGTAAGCATCTGTGTGGTTTGTTGGGAAGCTTACAAACCAATACCACTGTGTTTATTGACCGTAAAATAATGAAGCCTTACAAGTGTGGTTGGTTGGGAAGCTTACAAACCAATAATACCACTGAGGAATTGACCCTAAATGGACGTTGTATAGGGTCGTGTGGTTGGTTAGGAAGCTTACAAACCAATACCACAATGGAATCAACCCTAAAATAATGAAGCCTAATACAAGTGTGGTTGGTTGGGAAGCTTACAAACCAACACACCGAGTAGCCATCTTAGTTAGTATGACCACGAACTAAAAAATTAGGTATTTATTGAAAGAATTACCGTTTTGCAGCAGTGTTGCCAGATCCGGCTGGGTCCCAGTATTTTACCCCTGTCATTTATTGTACTTTATCACGATTATTTCCCGGTAGTTTGCCCAGGTTAGGTCCCGGTAGTTTGCCCAGGTTAGGTCCCGGTAGTCTGATGCGGTCTAGGTTAGGTTAGGTCAGGTCAGGTAAGGTCAGGCTAATTTCAAAATGCCCCATTGGAATATGCCCTATCTTGGAAATGGGGCATTTGCGGAGGAAATGCCATAGAAGAAAATAGTCTTAGAATGGTCTAAATAAGTGGGTAATGAAGGTAGAAAAAACGTACGCAATAACGGTAAGTCATTCAATATTTACCAAAAATTCACACATTTACTCTTATAACAATAATTAAGGCATTATGCAAGAAGATCCATAGTGTATACGATGCATGGTACCGGTACGATGGGTCTGTTGTGTGTCCATAGAGCCGCACACCATCGTACCGGCACATCATCGTATTTACTATGACTGATTTTTTTTTGTTTACTTACATTTTTATAGTGTTGGATTCTCTACAGTGTTGCCAGATCAGAGGAGGTCTTACTGTCAGTGTTGCCAGATCTATTTGGCATCATACCCTCAACTTTAATATCATCAGAATTTCCCTTTTTTTTTTACCTCAATAATTTTCCTGTTTATATTTACCATTATTCTTTATTATTATTTATATTAACCATTATTTTATTCCTGAAATTTCGTCTGGTAGAAATTTTACTCCTAAACAATATAATATCCCAATTGGTACTTCTAATTGTCCATACTTGGCAATACTGCTTCACTGTCAGTACGCCAGTGTTGCCAGATCTATTTGGCATTATACCCACAACTTCAACATCAGAATCTTCCTTTTTACCTCAATAATTCTCTGTTTACTCTTGAACATTGACGGTCATTTTGGTATTTCATCATCTGGTAGAAATTACCCTGATTACTCTTAAACAATCTTTTAATATTATTATCTTTATATAATTTCCTTGTGTGGACTTCAAAACTATCTAAAAACAGATAAATTTCCCAGCACCTGGCAACACTGATTGAGTGACTTGCCGAGGATTTTATTAGTCCTGGGAGAAGGATAGATCACTCTGGGTTTATTTTGGTCCTGAGAGAAGGATAGATTACTCTGTGTTTATTTTGGTGTCATCGTTGTGGCTGGCTGTGACGGTGGTGCCTCTAGCGGCCGTGGGGAATCATCACTTTAGTTCCCGTCTGCTTCCCTTTATCGATCCTCATTCATATATAAGACTGATTTTCTTTATTAGTAGCGCCCACGACCTTTGGTGCTAATTATATGGCTATAGAATAAATAATTATATTCATTTTGGTCAAACTACATAATGAATTACGATAATATTTACGACAAAACCCTAATATATTGTTTAAAAAAAACATATTGTACAGCCACAATCAAATATCCACCGACACTTTCCTTCCATCGTATACAGTATTACCACCTTATACAGTATACTTACAGTATACTTTAGGTATAACTATGACAATCAATTCAATCTGTACTTGGTAGCTTAAGTTGCTACTTTAATTATGTAAATATTCGCGTTTCAGTATTTTTGAAAAGCGGAATAATGATAAGTACTTAATTATTCCATTTAAAGGTGCTGGTTCCAGTAAAAAAAATCAATCATAACCAACCAAAAACTGCAAAAAAACCTCCCACCGCTCCTGTGAAAGTCAAGGAGCAGCTGTTAGTGATTCCTATCAGCCGCTAGGTGGCTCTGCTGTACCGCGACGACCAAAACTCGTATAAGAGTGGTCCTACAGTAATACTAATAAAGTCCTTGTGGCTAAAGTACACTCGTGATACACAATTTCTGACCAGAGTGTGAGTAGCAGAAAGCTTCGAATCGCCTGGTATTGTTCATTTTCCCACCCAGTACACTTATAGAGGCTGAGTTCGAATGCTGGGTATGTGTGTGTGTGTGCCATTCATCTCTGGGGTGGGATCTTCAAAGCATCGTAAGTTGGTGTCGCTACGATCACCTTTACTCTCTCGTAGCCGCCATATTTGATTGTGGCTTACGAGGATCATAAGTTGGTATCTCCAAAGCTTCATAACCTCCATCGTAGCTCACGATGATAGCCTCGTAGCGAGCGTCGCTGCTCGTTTCGTTCCGTGTGTTTTGTTCATCCCGCCACCCAGCTGACTGGCTCTCACCCAAGCACAATGGAGGAAACAATATGTCCTTGGTACTGTAAGCCAATCATAACGTAGTATTACAATGTCAACAAATAAACATTGTCTCGACACAACCAGCTGATAGAGATAACACAGTCACCAAGTTACATCAGACAGGAATTAACAGCCTAAGACAGGTAAGTGAATTATTATACTGTGTTGATAAACATTTAACACAACAGTGGAGATAAGGCAGCTGCCCTCCCCCGGGCATATTTTTAATATCACGCCAATCACTGGTATATTGTATATAGATTTTTGGTTAGGTTAGGTTTGGCTAGTTTTGTTTAAGATAGGTTAGGTTACGTACTGTAAATCAAGAACAGCATGATACAAATAGTTTACTGGTAGCTGGTTGTCATGAAAATAAATCAAAGACATTGACTGGGAGGACATCATATTATTTTAACTTCTACTGTCACTGTTTTATTTCCTTTACACCTACCTACAGTAGTTTCTATATTAATCTCAAAATCTGTACAGTTGATTGCCATTACCAAGTAACAGGCAGAAATATACCATATGTAGTGAAATCTGGCAAGTGCAATATAATAACTAAGACTAATAAGAATGTAAGAAACAAAGTGAAAGACTTAGGAGTGCTGCTAGACGAAAATCTCTCTTTCGAAGCTCAAATTAATCAAGTGGTGAAAGTTTCTGGTTATCACCTGAGGAACATTGCTTTTGTTAGAAAATATTTAGATCTGGATACCGTGAAGATGCTTCTTCATAACTATGTCATAAGCAGACTGGATTACTGCAATTCCCTATATTATGGTTTGCCAGATTATCGGTTAAGAAAATTGCAAAACGTAATGAACAGAGCAGCAAGATTAATTAAAGGTCTTCCATCTGGTGAGAGGATAACCCCAGCACTCATTGACTTACATTGGTTACCAATAAAGGCGAGGATTGTGTACAAGATATGTCTTCTAACATTCCGAGCATTAAAATTTGGAAACCCGGAGTACTTGATGAATCTTTTAAGAGGTTTTCAAGTAAATACCTCAATGGAACTCAGGCATAGTGATGAGCAATACAGGTTAAATGAGCCAAGGAGTATTCTGACAATGGGTTTCAGAGCGTTTGAAAGGTGTCCACCAAGGCTCTTTAATGGATTGCCATTAGATGTCCGGAGTAGTTAAAATTGCACGATTTTTAAGAAAAGACTGAAAACACATCTGTTCGCTGAATGTTACGACACAGATGATATGAGTATTACAAGTGATTATAGTGTTTAGTAATATTGAGAGAGGCCCTGCGGAGCACCATCTGTTGGTGGAGCGGGGCATAGAATATCCAACAACAAGTAACAAGTAACTTCAAACAGTTTTATTGAAAGACAGATCAAGGAAATAAAATATGGTATTTATTGAAAGAATTACCGTTTTGTAGCAGTGTTGCCAGATCCGGCTAGGTCCCAGTATTTTGACCCTGTCATTTCCTGTACTTTACCACGGTTATTTTCCAGTAGTTTGCCCAGGTTAGGTCCCGGTAGTCTGCCCAGGTTAGGTCCCGGTAGTCTGAAGCGGTCTAGGTTAGGTTAGGTAAGGTCAGGCTAATTTCAAAATGCCCCATTTGAATATCTTGGAAATGGGGCATTTGCGGAGGAAATGCCATAGAAGAAAATAGTCTTAGAATGATCTAAATAAGTAGGTAATGAAGGTAGAAAAACCGTACCCAATAACGGTAATTCATTCAATATTTACCTAAAATATATAAGCATTATTTATATTGTGGATTCGGCTGTTGGCATGGGCACACATGGGTTGAAGGATGGGGGGGGGGGAGTGTCCATTGCCTGATTTAGATACAGTACCATTTTAATTCGATAACCAGGTATTGTAATTTATTCTGCTTGGTTCTGCTTTGTTATTGAATTATGTACCATTTTTCGTTATATTTCAGGTGGTGACACTAGTGACACAAAGACATTCACCCACATAGAAGAGGCTATGGCTCAAGTCATTAAAGAAGTGCAAGTGTCGGGTATTTCTGTGGACTCTAAGACCCAGGCAGTATGTACAGTATATAACAGTAAAAAATATCCTGCTGTTCATCTAGGCTAGTAATATGGAAATCTTCCCTCATTGGCACTATGTGAAGTAATTACATTGAAAGTTTATATATATAAAACATACATTTTGAGCAGCATTACTTCTCAATTCCATTCAAAGTTAAACAGTGCAAATCATAAGGCCTTAGTCCTAGGAACAAATATACAAGATGTTCTCATATATCCATACCTTCAGTAAATACGGTACATGTACAGTGATGACCCAATATACAGGAGTCAAGTACATAGTGATTTATACATTTTGTGTATCATATAAATAACTCCTGTTAGCAGTTCATGTAGTCGTAAAAATTGGAGCCATGTTAATCAAAACTAAATTTGTGATGCTTTGTTGGATTCCATATGTATCATATGAGTACTTTAACCAAGTAAA